>JAOTQY010000002.1:13457059-13474052 GCA_026413445.1 Dolichallabes microphthalmus
AGTTGTTGTGCGGACTGGATATTCCGCTGTGGCGACCCCTTGCCGGGAGCAGCCGAAAGATCAACAACAACATATATAGAAAGTACTTTATTCTTTAAAAACCAGCTGGATATGGCTAAAGTCAAAAAGACGATCACGTAAGGAAAATTGCCAACGAGGGTTCGTGCTTGCAATTCACTTGAGAAGTTTCTAGTTTTAGTCATTTTGGTGCAGAGGTGGACAACCCGGCTATAGAAAGTAAACATCCTAACACATGTTTTTTTTCCATCCATTAACTAAGCTTTAAAGGGAGCATGTTTTGCACCCTAATAAATAAGCCCTTATGTGAAAATGCCAGCTCTTTCTTTTCCTTTCTGTTTTTCTTCTTTGTTTTCGTTTTTCTATAGTGTTCATGCAATTAATTTTTCCTTTGTTGGGCTGCAAATCTTGCCTGTAAGCACAAAGAGAACACCTACCAAGCTATTTCATTACTGTTAAATGGACGGCAGGATATTGATATGCAGACCTTTTATTAAATCACTTGTTCTCTCTCTCTCTCTCTCTCTCATTAGAGCGGTCATATGCCAGCAGTGCGTGTGTGGGATGTTGTGGCGAGAACTCAGGTAGCAGAGCTACATGAGCATAAGTACGGTGTGGCATGTGTAGCTTTCTCCCCCAACAGCAAGTACATCGTCAGCGTGGGCTACCAGCATGACATGATAGTCAACGTCTGGGCCTGGAAGGTGTGCACAGCATAATCAGCCCTCATCTAGGTTTAAGCACCACAAAACAGTAGTATTGCCCAAATATTGCGATTCGTTTGAAATGGTCACTGGAATGAAATCATTTATATTTTTTGTTCTCCTTCCAGAAAAATGTATTGGTGGCTGCTAACAAAGTCTCCAGTAAAGTGACAGCCGTGTCATTTTCAGCTGACAGCTCCTACTTTGTTACAGCAGGGAACAGACATGTTAAGTTTTGGTACCTGGACCACACCAAGGCCTCCAAGGTACACCGGCTGCGTATTGATTTGTCGCAAATACAAAAAAACGTTCTTGCATTAGAGGATTTGTTAAATTTAAATATCAGTTCAAATAAGTAGCTCAGTGCAAGGTTAGCTAGCTGTGCTGTGCAGTAAGGTTTTATTGAAAAGAATGACTAACACAATAACGAAAAAAATATATAATAATAAATAATTTAATCAAAATGACACGTCACAAGTATTAGTAGGGATAAGTGTTCATAGCAGGACATTTTGTTTGTTTAGTAGTGTAATCCATCATCCAGGTCTTTATAGTACAGTATTATATTTGGCAGTTATAGCCACTCAGATATACTCTATAAACTATAGCAATACAGTTTATATGTTTATTAAATTTAAAAGAAACCATAATAACATGTGTTGTACGTTCAGGTCAATTCCACTGTGCCCTTACTGGGTCGCTCTGGATTGCTTGGGGAACTCAGGAATAACTTTTTCAGCGATGTGGCTTGTGGCAAGGGCCAGAAGGCCAGCAGCACTTTCTGCATCACTTCCTCAGGCCTGCTGTGTGAGTTCAACGACAAGAGACTGCTGGATAAGTGGGTGGAGCTTAGGGTAAGTGAGTTAAACTGCCCAGTTGATTATTTTCTTATAAAATCTAGATTGTATCCTTTCAGTATACAGTATAAAGAAACGTTAGCCAGTGACATTTTAACAGTCTATATTATTTAGTGCGGCTTCTGCCTAACCATACTATACGGCACACTAGAGTCTGCTTTTAGCTGTTGTTTCTGAAATGCACTAACTGCTATAGCTGAATTGCACTAACTCTGCTTAGTATTCTGCTTCTTCTTTTATACTGTGCAGAAAAACGACAATTTCACAGTAAGTTGCTTATCGGAGCCACATCAGCCACTTTTCCCCATATTTGCTGCTACGATTTCCATTGTCTCATTACAGAAACTCACAGATTCATTACTGTGTATACACATTGTGTTGTCACTGACTCTGTGTCTGTCTCTCGTTTGGGGTGCAGAGATTACTTGTATGCTGTATATCAGTGTCTGGCCCTTAGTCTAGTAAACTGGTACACAGTTTTATTGTATATTCATGGACATTTTGAGTTTCTGACAGTAGGCAAATCAGAATTTATTTCTGTGGCAGCCCTTGTTAATTGTACAGACACATGCACACGTTTCTGAGAGCACAAGGGCTTCACAATCCCTTATCTAATTATCTAAACACAAACATCTGTCTCCCATTATGGGATCATAAGGAACTTTGTGGTTACCTCAAAAATCCCTTAGGTGGTGGCCTACTTACTTGGTTAAAGTTGCATTTTTTTTTAGAAAATTAGGTGCAGCATTAAAATTCAGCACACACAGGCCTTCATTTCATCAGTCTCATTCCGGATTCATTTCGTCTTCCCTTTTTGCATGCCAACCACTATTTATTTGTTTCCTATTGAAACCCAGTTCTGCTATCCACAAATCTAACTGCATATACACTGGGTAAAAGCATGAACATGTATGAACATGTTGACTGATAGATCAACTGTTATTTCTTTTCTGTGGCTCTTACAGACTGGCTTAGCCACCGCTTTATCCGTCACTGAGGATCTGATATTCTGCGGCTGTGCTGATGGAACGGTGCGAGCTTTCAATCCGGTCAACCTACACTTCATCTGCACTCTGCCTCGCCCACACAGCCTGGGCACAGACATCGCATCTGTCACTGACGCAAGGTGAGCTGCTACAACCACTTCGAATTAAAAACCACCTCAACTTTTATGGATTTGAATCATATCTGGATGTTAGCATATTCATGCAGAAATATTGTCATAGTATATTTTTTGCTTAGTACTCAGACAGCATGCCAGAAGAGCTTAGTCACTGTTCGCTCTTGACAAAGGGTCAATTCAGTTCAATTTTGTTGAACAGCATTCATGCTATCATTGTGAATCATAAATTGGGTCAATGTGGGTCTTCCGGTATTTGATTCTTAGCCACTGTCATGCTTATGCAAATTTTCCCAAACTATGTAGGAAGCATTTCCTCCACTTCTAAAGTTTATCCAGTGTGTATGTGGGCGGCTTTAACAGATTGACCAGTCACATGTGTTCAGCAGTCCTTGTATTGTTTTTCCTTCCTTCCTGGGTGATTAGTATGCTCCTCAGAAAAGTGTTTGTGAGATAGAGATAGGCCTGATCTTTTGCTCACTTAAATCCCACATGCAGGCAATCAATATATAACAAAAGGATTTTTTTTGTGCATTTAAAACAAATGATTTGTGATATTTTTTTATTGGGTTTATCACATAATCATTGTAGTAGGGGGGAAAAAGTGCTACTATTTCATTATTTCTGTCTGCATTCCAAAAGCATAAGGAGAGATAAGGACCTTTGCACAAGGTGACAGTCCAAATAAATTGTCAAACTTCTCCTTGATTTGTTTCCTAATAAATCTTCCATTGCTTCCTTCAGCCACCTCTTTGCTTACAAATTGGATGCTCGGTACCCTGACACAGTGGCTGTCTCATATGACCCTACCAATCGCTGGCTGTCTTGTGTTTACAACGATCATAGCCTGTACGTCTGGGATGTTCGTGATCTCCACAAAGTGGGAAAAGTTTACTCTGCCCTGTATCACTCCTCGTGTGTATGGAGTGTGGAGGTAAGACAACTACAAAATATTATTACATGAATCAACATGCCTTATCTGAATTGAGAAATTAAAAACTTAGTAAGACAATTTAAATTAAAGATTAATTTAATCTTGTGAAGTAAATATTCTCATCCATAATTTATTTCACTGTGAGGGATACTTCGATATGTGGGCTACCACAGAGTATGTGATGTTTGTTACTACCATGCATTTGTTTCATTTACATGATCGTGGTGGTCTGTTAAGCTATCCAAGTTGAATGTTACTTGAGTAGTGTGTATACAGTATGTCAGATTGGGTTAATGTCTGACATGTGTGTGACAGATGTACCCGCAGGACAGTGAGAGAGAGCGGTCTTGTCTCACTCCAGGATCCTTCCTTAGCTGCTCTTCTGACAACACCATCCGCCTTTGGAACACAGATGGATATAGCACCACAGTCAAGCACAACGTCATCAGCAATGTCAGTCCCACAACTACTTATAGTAGCCTACTTTGTTAAAAACACTCAGTTAGTGAGATCATTTTCATGACATCATTATGTAACCATGGCATGAGATGCAAAACTTTCCCCTGTTCTTTTATTACTTTTTTTTCTAGGACCTCCAGAAAATAATTTATATAGACAATAATGTTGCAGCTTTGCTGGATCCAGACTGCACCATTTCCAGCAGTTCAGAGAAAACTGATTCACAGACCTCTGAGAACAGGACTGGCATTAGGACCATGTGTGTCAGCCCAGACGGTCAGCACCTGGCATCAGGGGACCGCAATGGAATACTAAGGTTTGACCTGGAGGGAATTTTATTTTCTATTTTACCACTTAGCACTTTGTTCTAATTGATTTAAGATAATTGGTCTACTGTGGCTTTAATGGAAAATGCGTTTATGTGTTTATGCTTCATTGGGTACTGATCATGTGCGTGTGCAGGCTCTCCTGGGTGTGTGGGCCTCCATAACGTGGCACTGTGTATTAGCGTTGTCACAATACTGATCTTTGTGCTGGGCCAAGACATTTAATACTTTGATACTTGTCAAAACCTTCTCTCTGAGTCAGACGCAGATTATGATGATTAAATTCTTTAAAGCGAAGGTCAAATTGGTCTGAGAGAAACCATACCTAGTAAACAGTTAGATGAGACTGATGTCAGATTATTTGTCCTATCAAAAACACAGCTTTAAAAAATAGAATATAGTGAATATAGTGAAGTATTTTTTCTTTCTTTTTTTTTCTTTTTCTTTTATTACTACAACAGCTTGCTATAGCTGCCAAAATTCCCTCAAGGTTTTATAAGGCACAATACATTTATACATGTAATCATACATGTAAATATGTGTATTAATAATAATAATTAATAAAAATGGAATAAAAAGTAAATAAATTCTGTATCCACACTGTATCCTAACAATGCATTATGTTAGATTATACCTATGATATGCACAAGTTTAATCTTGCTAGTGTCTTACACAGTTTCTCAGGTCCTGCACTTTTTAGACGCTCCCTTACTGACTGATTGCAGTAGGGATTAGGTTTGGGAAATAATGTAAAATCCATTAATTTGTTCTTTAGCCTCTGCCCACTCCAAAGTAAGAAAATCCTTTTTTTTTTCCTTCCCTTTTTGTGTCTTAAGAACTTTCTCTGAACAAAACAAAAGAGAATTATTTCTCCAATGTATCTTATGATTTCATATAATACTTCGAGTGACTTCAGTGTTTGTTTATTTATTTATTTTTCTTCCTACTTCGTCACCCCCAATGCACCACTGTGCTTGAAACATAGGTTCCTATTAGGCAGATCAAATAGACATTTGCACTGTATTGATATACCATCCGACACTACTGTTTATAGTTGGATTTTCAGCTAACTTTGTTCTGTGTATGTTATGAAAGACTCTATGAGTACTGTTAACAAGTTTTGGCACAGGTTTGTGGAATGTGTATACCAAGTCCAAGTATATGATGAATCTTGAGTGCAGTGTGTGTGTAACCCAGTTTGTAACTGTGCTTCATTGTTTACATTTCAGGATCCACGAGCTACAGAGCATGGAGGAGATCCTGAATGTGCAGGCCCACGACTCGGAGATCCTGTGTCTGGAGTATTCAAAGCCTGAGACAGGTGTGTAAGGACCACGATAAGTGCCACCAACAACTCATCTCTTGCTGTGCAAGACTGCAGCACAGTGCACCATCGTAAACACCATGTTGAGAGGTGCAGGAAAAAGTGTCGATCCTGCTCAGATTACCAGAAGATATGTGACAGTCTGCTGACTATAGCTCATGCTTATGGTACTAAATAGGAATCTATCCAGTGCTGAAGCTGCCTTCATAGTTGAATTTGAAATAGAGTAACTG
This sequence comes from Dolichallabes microphthalmus, assembly GCA_026413445.1. Lineage (NCBI taxonomy): Eukaryota > Metazoa > Chordata > Actinopteri > Siluriformes > Clariidae > Dolichallabes > Dolichallabes microphthalmus. The sequence continues at coordinate 13,463,035 of JAOTQY010000002.1, forward strand.
AACTTGTAGGACTGGTATAATGCTGAAAGGGTTCTATGATTTGGATGCTCTAGTGCCCTACACTTAACACTGTTGTTGGAATTTCGGCCATTCACCTTACCCCGTGGCTTGGACTATGCCTATGATTCACATTTTAAAGATAGCCCTTGCTAGCCATTATATAAGGCTTGGCTCCTGCAGACAATTTGCGAATGAGAAACAGTGATGTGGGCATCAAGTATCAGCACTACCATGTAATTAACCATCAGAATGACTTGGTTTCTCACAGGAGGAGGCTTCTCATGCATCGACCTAGTCATAATGCCAGTACCGACATGTCCGGGACTGGCAGATTAGAATCCTGGTTTAGAGCTAATCCGCCAAAACTCCTTTGTCTATACAGCCTGTTGTTTTGACAACTGATTCACTTCAGACATAATTAGAAGTGAGCTACCCAAGTACTGAGTGCAGACAATGGTGAAGTGCAGCACATTGATTATTCTTCAGCTAGCACAAGAGCGATCAGAAGATGGTGACACTTCTGTAAAAGAGCTAATTAAAACATTACTTTCATGCTTGGGTCCGCCTTGATGTTTCATAAGGATTACTTTACAAAGTTAGGCATTCCAACTCCTGCCTTTCACGTGGTGCATATGAATGGTCTTTACTGTTCTGCTTGCCACTGCCGGTCACGCTTTAAGGTTATAATATTTTTTTGTTGTTGTTTAAGCTCCTGCCTTATTGAAACAAACCACTACAGAAGAAGAGCCATGATATCAGATCACAGTCAATCTGAGGCTGTATATTAATTAACCATTAAATTATGCAAATTGATCCATTGTACAAGTTGAACTGGTTACTGTTTGAGTGCACTGAAAAAACACAAAAGCCTATTTTGCATTTCAAATCAATTATCAATTCATAAACATATACTGTATATGTTTGGGTTTTTTTTTTCTCAGTACGACAGTTGTGCAGTTCTAGTTTTAGTGACAAAATATTATCATACCTTGAATATTTGAATGCAGTCGACATACTGTACAGTAGTGTTTCGTTTTCCTGGCATTAATTAATAATAGGAATGCACACGGTGTTCATGTTCCATTACAACAAAGCAATATGAAACGTTCTTTTTATTTAGTGTTCTTTTTTATATATATATATACACACGCACACACAAAGGGACAAATTAAGTATAGAGTATATAAATATTTATATCAAAGAACAGAGACTATTGAAGCATTGTGGAAGTTTAAACAACTTTTCTGAACTTGAATTCCAGTGGGCAGCATTTTAATTTGGCTTTCAATCAGAAGATTGGGCTTCACTAAGCTGAATGCTCAAGGTTGAATCCAAAGTGATATCAGTTTGTTCATCTATCTGAAAATCATTGTTAATGGGAGATCCTATTAATAACTCATTATTTTCCTTCACATTATAACTTTATGATCTCTGCAACTAGTACATTTAAAAAAATAATAAAAAAAGAGCCTGTTTCACAACTCATTTGTTTGTGATTGCTTTTTTACCCTGAAGCTTCTTAAATGCTGGTTCACACTTTTATGTGTTGTTGAATCAGCATGTGGATTCAGTTGCAAAAAATGTGGGTAGCACTTGTTTGAACATTTCACTCAACATGGTGTCTTGAGTGTAAAGTTTCAGTTTCACCATCCACTAATGATAGTGTGTGTGTGTGTGTGTGTGTGTGTGTGTGTGTGTGTGTGTGAGACTTCTTCCTGCAGGCTTGAGGCTGTTGGCCACAGCAAGCAGAGACAGGCTGATCCATGTTCTCGATGCTCAGTGCGAGTATGGCCTGGTCCAGACACTTGATGAACATTCCTCCTCCATCACTGCAGTGCGGTTTGCTGGTGAGCCCTGACACACACAACGATTTTTTAATAAACAACATTTGGACCTGGATTATTTGATTGCAACTCTTTGTGCATATCCTCTGCCCCTAGCAAACGATGGCAAAATCCGGATGATCAGTTGTGGTGCTGATAAAAGTATCTACTTCCGCACAGCACATAAGGTAAAATGGGTGGCCAGAGGGCATGCTTATTTGAATTAAGTACATCTTTTGAATGAAACGGAGCCTGTACTGATTTGTTTTAGCATTTCTTTATGAGTCAGCAGTTCTACCTACTATATATTTTTTTCTGATTCATTGAATCTTGGCTAGTTTTGTAATGATCCTACAACACAGGTCTTATAACAATCTCACACTCCTCCATTTGAGTTGGCATGATCATGTGTGATTGTATGCCAAAGGATATTGTACAGTTTCTCCATGTTTTTCTCCTTATATACTGTACCTTGACTAAATGAACAAGTAAGAGCATGGTTCAAAATAGAAAAGTAATATGAAAATTTAAATAATTTATACTTGGGTTAATTGTGTGAAGAAAAAGATAATTTTTACATGCCAAGGGAGGTGATTTATTTAATTTCTTGTCATTCTACCATTTAAGCATCAGCTTTAATAAAATTTCCTGACAGCTCTTAATCTCAGTATAATCCTCTCTTATATGCATGTTATAACCTTTAATGAATACGCTGCTGTTTGATTGCATTAGAGTACTGTATATGTCTTCTGTTTTTAGTTGGAATGTGCTCATTGATGGCAAATATGCCTCTAATGGTTTTGGCTCTCCTATGTAGGGCTTTTAAATCATTAGATAATCATTAGCACTAGGCAGTTAATATGCCTGATGCATCTTGTTAAAGTCTAATTAAAAATATAATTTAAATCCACAACTTATCCATGCTCACTAAGCAGGATTTGCCCAATTAGTATAACAAACTTATGATCTCATACTGTTTCTTATTGTAATATCATTCAGTAAGGTAGGCTTGATCAATTATTACCATCACAAAATTGTATATAACTTTACAGACGGATGAAGGAATTATGTTTACTCGCACCCACCACATTGTGAGGAAGACAACTCTGTACGATATGGATATTGACCCACTGCGGAAGTATGCTGCTGTTGGGTGCCAGGACCGCAGCATCAGGTAAGTGAGGAATGTGTGCCATCAATGGACTCTTGGATAATAACCAAATTAGAATTTAGGTGGTACTGTAGCAAAATGGGATTTTTATGTCTGTGCTGCAACAAGCAAGTTTGTGAATCATGCCCATGTGCTTACACACCTGTAATGGCAATCTGATAAAAATCTGAGAGGGAATGCAATTTATTACACGGAAATAAGCTGTACTTCAGGGAGTGCATTATGATTTGAATGTGTATGTGTATTTTGCAATAAGATGGGGTTAGAAGGCTTTCTTCAATACGTTCTATGCAACAGTCATGTTTAATTGCAGACCTGTAATACCAGTCTGACTAACATCTAGACAGGAATTTAGTTTCTGAGGTCACAAGTTCTCTTTTCTCACAAGTTCTTGTGTATCATGGTGTTTTTATTTTATTTGTAGTTCTTTGGTAGGACACTGCTGTCATCTTTGCTCTATACCTTCTAACCTATAATGGAAAAATTGAATCTTGGTGTATATGTAATCAATTTACAAGAACATGTTGCTTGTCTAAAGTTCATTTAAATAAGTTCCTAGTTCTGACTGGAAGTTATTTTGGGAAATAGTGTGTGCTTGGAGGAAATCAGGGAAGCACATGATCATGAAATGTCATTTTGTTCATTGTCTAAACCAAGCCTTTAAGGAATACTGTTAGAAAATGTGAAGAAGCTGTAAACTGTCTTGTTAAGCAATTGAGACAAGGGTCAGAATGTTTAATAGACTGCAAAGAGCAAGAACTTGTAAATGGGTACAAGCATTGCTTTGTTGGATGTAATGAAGCTTCATTTGTGAGTTTGTGTACTGTACAGTTTATATGTATATAATTGGCCCTCTAGTGGTCAATGTGTAAAAAGACACATGATCATTTAAGCATGTTTCTCTTCCCAGAAATTCTTCTACTTTGAACTCTAGATATGGTCTATCTTTACTCTCCTTCTTTCTCTGTCTCTTCCTCATTATATTCTCCATCCAATGCAGGATCTTTAACATAAGCAATGGAAAACAGAAGAAAATATACAAGGGCTCCCAGGGAGAGGATGGCACTCTTATTAAGGTATGTCCCTATTGCTAGACTACACGTTCCATTTACTAAAAATCATCCAAGGTAATCAAGTCTTATGCCAACATTTGATATTGAAATGAATTTTGAATTGTTTTTTTGTGAATGTGCTCAGGTCCAGATGGATCCATCTGGGATGTACGTGGCTACCAGCTGCTCAGATAAAAACATCCACATTTTTGACTTCTACACTGGAGAGTGTGTAGCCACCATGTTTGGGCACTCTGGTATGGACTGTCTGCTTTTTTTTTTTTAGTTAAGAATGTCTCAACTTAAGTGATGAGCTTCCTCAAATGTGTACCCCTTATTAATGTATTTCAAATCATTACTCAGTGCTGGTAAAGGATCGCTGACTGTTTCTCCCTATTTACAGAGATCGTCACTGGGATGAAGTTTACCAATGACTGCAAGCATCTGATATCAGTATCAGGGGACAGGTAAGTTCTTAGAATTCCACAGTCCATTTCAACCATTAAAATAAAATCTGATTTGTTGTAAATATGTATTTGTGTTCAGCTGCATCTTTGTGTGGAGACTGAATCCAGAGCTGACCATCAGTATGAAGCAAAGACTTTCTGATCTTAAACCGAAGAGTCAACCTGTACAGAAAAGCCCCCCTACCAAGCATCATCCAGTCAGGTACCACACAAACATACATACAAATCTATAGCGGTTAGTTACGTCCGTTTGAGTGAATAAAATGTTGTGTTACAAGTATAACCTGATCTTTCTGTTTGATGTGTTAATTTGTGATGCATCCTCTGAGCTCAGGCAGATCTCAACACTAATATTTGCTGAATGAGAATAAGACCAATTATATACAACAGTTAGTTTTGACTGAGTAACCTAACTGGACAGAGCCATCCCATAATAGAGCATAAAATCACTGGGACCTTTAACTAAACACATAATGACACTAATCAATAATGACGCAAAGTGTCTGTCGCCAGTGTGGGTGAAAGTAGGTCATTCTGGTCCGCAGTATTGAGTGGAGAGCAGCGTCTTGCTGAAACCTACATTCCAAACCAATCAGAAAAGCACATTCAGCAAGAAATATAATATCACTAATGTCATTATGAACAACACTTGCGTTTCCTTAGTAACTGCTTCTAAGTTGTTCTGAATTGCATCTGAACCATCCATGTTTTGTTTACGATTAACGTGAGCTACAGAGCTAACTAGTTTCTAACACGAGGGTAAATCCAAAATCCCTCTCTATCCACCACTACTTGGTGTCTGTGTGGAACAAGTGGTTGTACACCAATTTAATGCCATATGGGCTTTAACCCCAGAACCCAGAAGTTGGCTGATACTCTAAAGTGGAAGAACAAAAGCAAATCTTTTAAGTTCCTCTTGATTGTCCACAACAATGTTTTATTCTTCTCTCTTTTAGCTACACAGTACTGGTAAAAATGTAAAACTTTCACCCCTGTTAATTACACTAACTGCCAGACCCACCAGCTCCACCAGTCACGTAATTTATTTATTTATTTATTATTCTCCCTAATTTAGTCGTGTCCAATTCCTTCCCGTCACTAGGGGGGGCTCCCCCGTTAAGGCTACTTACTACCATTCAGCCAAGAGTGTTTCCTCCGAACCACGTGACACAAGCCGACCCTACCCAGCCACCCCCCCCCCCCAACTGCTCGCTCACGCACCGTTGGGGGCGGCGTAACACACTCGGAGGACAGTGCTGTCCGCTCCCTCCACGTGCACGAGCTCACAATGTAGTAGAGTCGTGATCCGCTCCCTCCACATGCACGCCCCGAATGGCGTAGAGCCGTGATTAATGTGGGAGCACTAAGTACCTCTCATCCCTCCCCGCTGAGAGAGCTCGGCCAATCAGCTCTCTCGAGACCTCCGGCTGTGAGAGGTTACAGCATCACCCGGGAACCGAACCAGCGATCTCCGGATGATAGGGTGAGCACTTTACCACTGCGCCACTCGGAGGCCACTAGTCACGTTTAGTTAGTTCTGCCCAGAAGGATGTCGCAGAGCAAAATCACTGAGTAAATTAACAAACAAATCATCATTTGTTCATAATGAACCGTGTTTGTGGAGCTGTTGTGCCAAAGCTTCAGCACCCTGCTGAACCCCTCATGCCTTCTACAGCATCACAGCCGTGCTAATCTTCAGCACAACAGCATGATGCAAGCATGATATCACTTAAATATTTAAGTGCACCACACCTAATAGTCAATATTTAATGTTCACCAGGACTCCCCACTTGAATTCCCTACACAATTCTCTACAGGAATTGAGAATTCATTGGGAATATAATTTAGATGCAACTGTACAAAACAACCAACATGCAAGTTATTTGGAATAATTTATGACCACCATGTGTATATGAGAGACTATTTTTAAGGCCGACTTTTCTGCAGTTTCTCCCATGTGCTTTTAAATACACAAACTTACGAGCTTAACTAAAACCAACAAACATTCTAGAAAATTTGTTATTGCAATCTTTGTTCTGTATGTTGACAAATTCTAACACATTTTAACAAATTACATCAGCCCTAGCAGAGAGGTGCACAGTGCTCCTGTTTTGGGCACGATGTCCTCTGACAGTGACAAAGAGCCTGAGGAAGAAGAGTGTATTACGGAGGAGGATGAAAACAATTTTCCTCACCTCTCTTCTGGCAGCAGCACAGGAGAAGACACGGGTAACTTATTTGCTTTTCTTAGTAGTTGAAGGAATTATTTGCCATTACCTTCAAATCTTTCAGAACTGTACAAAATATGTTGCCTTTTATGTTCACAAGGATCATCAGAGGAGAAGCATGACTCGATTCGAGAGATGAGAAAGGTACGAATAATTACCTTTGATTACATCATGAAATTACATTATATCAAAATGATATATTGCCCTCAATGAGCACTTTATTAGGAACACCATATTTAAACTGGGTGAGTCCGCCCTCTGTTCTCAGATCAGCCTCAGATCATCAAGGCATGGATTCCCTGTGTTAGAAACATTGCTGTGAGATTTCTACATTTTTTTTAAGGTGCACTTTTCTGATGCAAATCTCCTGTTCTAACTAAACCAAAAATTCCTCTATTAGCTTTCAATCTGGTTACTGGGAATGCCACTGAGAGAACCCATTGTCATGTTTATGGAACCAATTTGAGATGACTTCTGCTTTGTATGTTATGCTGGAAGTAGGCAGGTACATTTTGGCCATAAAGGGGGATTCACATGGTCAGCAACAATACTCAAATAGTCAATGGCATTGAAGTGATGATTCGCATTAACGGGTCCAATGTGTGCCAAGAAAACAATGCCGTTGAAACTTCTCATTTATGTTGTTGGTGCCAAATTCTGTTTCCGTTAGGAGACTTCCTGGAGCTTCTCTGTCACCTCGAATCAGTTTGTATCCATCCTTTGTAGACCTTTTCTCAAGTGTTTCTGGTCTGTATCTGCATATGATCGTCTGCATTGCACTGCTGTCACATCATTGGCCGATTACATAATTGTGTGAATTAATACAGGTGTTTCTAATAAAGTGCCAAATGAGTGTATTTGCTCCATTATACTAGTCAGACATTACACTTAGCATTCAATATTCCCAATATTCTTTTTCCGCTCCCTCAGTTTTCTGACAGCAGTCCTATATGTGAGAACCCAAGGCAAAGGCGACGCTGGTGCAGTCGAACAGGGAGCACACATGTGGTTGTGAAGTCCATGCTGGACCTGAGGCAGCTGGAGTCCTTTTCTAAGTCTGCTGTTATGAACCGAGAGCCTGCTCTGCATCCTGATCTGGGATTTGGAAGTACCATCAGCCTACAGACCATCGCCGGATGGGTAATTAGACATCTGTACAACACTGTGTGTCAGGTTGATTTCAGTTTCATATGAAACACATCAGTTCCACTAACTGTTACTTTGAAGCACTCGCGGGTGCAATAGTGAAAAATATGTTCTTTACTAGGATTATAAATTTTATTTAAAGTTTTACAGTGCCTCACACTTGTAAAGCACCTCACTGGTTTTTGTTGCAGGTGGAGGAGCCAGAAGCGTCGTTCCCTCCTGTCTCAAAAGGACATGCACGTCCTCAGTACATCCCACTGTCACCTCAGACACCAGACACGGAGGCTGTTGTGCTTTACCCTGAGGGCTGTGAGGACAGAGTGAGCCTGGCAGGCAGGTCAGCCCACATGTCCTCCTCAGTCACACCATGGAGTATTATTTGGCTATTTTGGGTCGTACTCATTTTCGTACTCATTTACTCAAGACTGATTTTTTTCCCCTGCTCTTTAGTGAGTACCAGGTCAAGGAGTTAGCCCATGGGTTGAGGTTGCCTAAAGGAAACTCCTGTCCTGAGAAGCAGAGCCCTGACAGTGCATGCTCAATGGATTATTCCAACAGCCATCTTTCAAGCCCAGATCAGCATGGAGAAGGTGAAACACACTCAAGCACAAATACTGTATACACACACACACACACAGCCATAACACTGTTAAAACCACATATGTACTAACATTATTTAACCGTGATTTTTGCGTGTTAGACTCTGAGCCGCTGAGCGTGGACGGAAACTCATCAGAGCTGGACATGGAAGACCTTGAAGAGGAAGAGGAGGAGAGCCAAAGGAAGCCTGAGATCTGTAGCTCTGTGCCTAAGACTCCAGACCAAGAAGCTTTCCTCAAAAAAAACTTTGCAAACCTGTCAGACTTCAGCACCTCAGGTCCTTTTTTTTGTGTGTGAGAAATTTCATGGTAAAAGTTTAAAATTGATACAGCAGTAAGCTTACAATTTCCTGTTTTTCTTTCTTCCTTCCCTTTTTTTATTTTTTTCACGCTGATACAGAAAGTCCAAATTCTCATCTTCAGCCCACAATCACAGATAGTGTCAGCATCTCCTCAAAGTTCCTCACTATTTCCACTGGCTGGTATGACATCCATGCAAGAGCAAACTTTACTCAGAAGCAAACTAAATAATGGCTTAATCCAAGTAAGGTATTATATAATTTATTTAAATAAAATTTATTTGCTTCCCCTTCAAGCAAAACTACTGAAAATAAGGTTGCCAGTGAAGTGGTACCAGAGCCCTTCAGAGAACTCCAGAGCCCTGAGAGGCCTTCAAGTCTGCACTTAACTCCTGAGAAGAAGCGCATTCCTGTGGAACTTTCTGTTGATTCTCTGGCTGCCTCAGCTGGTATGAGAAAAGCGCAGTCCATCCACAACATCTCTTCAGAGGGTGAGACATTCAGACTCTGATAAACTGTTGCAAAGCTGTTAAATGGGGAGGGGGGGAGGGGGGGGGGTTATGAGCCAGAATAATTCGGGTTTAATTGAGATTCACTTGATTGAAAATAGCTGACAAATATTTTTTTTTCCACTAGTGTGAATAAGTAGTAATTATAAAATCTAGTGAATTATAATAAAAGCTTGCTGTGAATTACCTTTTCCTTTTTTCTGTTCCTATTTTTTGTTGAGTTTGTTGTACATTCTTCTTAACTGTCTTCTTCAGCTGATATGCCACAGACATCTAGATGTCCTTCTAAGGAGGTTCCCCCTCAGCCCCAGCCTTATGAGCGAACTCCCGTATCCACTCCGCGCCGAACGATTCCCAGTATGCCCCTCTCCAGCCCAACAGCTACCCAGCCCAGGGACTGCCCTACACCCACCAAGTCCAAGCCACGCTCATACATGAGCCCAACCACCAGTTCCATGGCCAAGATGTCACGCTCTATGTCCATGGGGGACAGTCTAAACGTGAGTGAGCTCAGTGAAGTCCCTACAGGCTCGGATACCCACCGAGGCTCAGGATCAGACGCAGCTAACCTTCGCATTGCTTCTTCGCATTGCAAACCCTCATCACCAGTCGTCCCACTGCCCGCTTCATCTATTGGCTCTCCTCCCCGTGGTGCAGTTCTACCCACCATAAATGGTGCCTCCACTCTTAACTCCTCTTCTAAAAGCATCCAGGCTAAATTACCAAGCATCGCCCGTCCACAGATACACCTTGACATCACCAAACCTCTCCCAGATAAGCCCTCCATGGCCTCCTTCTCTCCTAACAGCAAGATTACCAAGCTTGGCCAGAAGGAAGATCCTGGCAACAGAACTCCTGTAAATGTACCCCCCCTGCCAGAACCAGAGCACTCGCCTTCCAGCATCATGCAGTCAGTTACATGCTCTGTGCTTACTGAGACTGAGCCACCAGAGCAACAGAACCTCAACACTGATCAGACTGAAGAGAAGATCCAAGGGAAAGATTCAGAGCTGGAGCCGACTCAGACCGAGCAACCAAATCAGAATCAAGGCAGCACGGTTTGTCTGCAAGCAGCCACTCGAGCCCAGAATTCAGGTTTGCTGGGATTTCAATCTTCTCTTGTTCTCTCATCTGTGCCTCTGCGCCTTGGTCTGCCCAAGCACTTCTTTACCAGCAGGCTCTGGTATCTCTCTCCTTCAGTCTCTTCCATTACTTCTGCCATGTTCTCCTCTTCACCCTGTCCCTCCATTAACCATTACAAATTAAAGGGTGAGGCATGCTTCTTCTCTTCATACTTTTGCTAATTTTCCATTAACCATAATCCTACATATTCTTTTTTTTTTGCCGTTTCTCTGTTCATTTTAAAATCCTGTTTTGTGTGTGTGTGTGTGTGTGCATTATGTAAGCCTTATTGCCAAATATATGATGCCTTTTTGTACAATCAGGGTTCTGGTGCCAAGTCTGGAACCGTTCTAGACAGTAATTAGGCAGCACAATACCGTATGCTCCATGCTGAACAGCGCTGCTGGTCTGGAGACAGAAAGTACTCCTGTCTAGGGTAAATGACAATTTACCCTAGACAGTCATCTTGTAAATCAGTGGTTCTCAAACTTTCAAGCCAGTAATCCCTAATTGAAGATCGACAATATCTCGCGACCCCCACTATCAAAAACAAGCAATAAACATAAGCTGTTCACAGTATTTTGACTACATTTACTATACAT
>JAOTQY010000002.1:13474152-13486888 GCA_026413445.1 Dolichallabes microphthalmus
CTTCTCTTTTCGGCAGAAAAAGTCTATAGACTTTTCAATAAACAAAAGATGTTTCGTCTCCAAATGCCTTTGCATTTTGCCGGGCTTCATACTTTCATGAGCAAGCACTTCTAAACAGATTACACATTGAGGGAAATCTATGTTTTCGACAGTAGAGCAAGTGAATCCATACTATCTGAATTCTTCCTGATATTTCCGACATTTCCAACTTTGGTCTGACGGGTCTTGCTCTTATACTTGGTCGATGTACATGGTTCCGATGACTCAGGCAAACTGTCCACAGTTTCCTCAACATTTTTAGATTTGCGAATAACTAATTTATCCATCTCGGCAGTTGCGGTTTTCACGTGCAGTTGTGCGCTGTAGCTATACCTAGTGAGCCCGTCGTCATATCTTTGAGTCACGAATTTTGTTTTTTAAACACTCAATTTAAACACTCACACTCAATCAGTAATATCTTTACAAATCATAAAATATTTATTTAAAGCATTTACTTGTAATACTGAAAAGTGTATATTATAATCACACAAAAAGATATAATTTTTTAATTCCTCTCGCGACCCCTCGAAATTATTCCGCGACCCCCAGAGGGGTCCCGACCCCCAGTTTGAGAACCACTGTTGTAAATGACTATATGCTTGATTTTGGAAGGTAAAAAAATTGGCAAACCAAGAGGCATACCCGACAAAATTAGTTTGGTCCCTGTGTGTCAGGAAACGCCCACATCTCGTTATGTAACAATTCGGTTCTCCAACCAGTAGAAATGCAACATTTCTATAAAAAAAAATTTCTTGAAACAACACAGACTGCAGAACTAGCAACAGCATCTAGCCAGTGGACAAAGTGTATGACAAATTGTCTTTTTTTCCACATCTCTACATCAGGTGCATCACTTGATATGGAGTCGTGCAGACTTGCAGCTAGTGAACTTCAAAGCAGTCTTAAAAAGGCCTGCCACTTCTATAGGATGGTAAGTTATCAGTGCAGTAATCTTAGGCTCTTGTTGTCATTGTGTACGAAATAATAAAAAAAAACATCTAGCTAAACATACCGAGTGTGCCTTTTCTCTGTGTGTTTACAGCTGAGCAATTCCACAGACCAGCGGCAGGAGCAGCAGGAGATGGCTCAAGTGCTGACTGAAGCATTTGAGGCAGTACAGACCGAGTTGACCTCGTTGCCACAATATGCAGAAAGCCGATCCAGCTCCAGCAGCTCAGTGTGTGTGCTCGGCAGTGGAGCAGGTGTTGTGGGCGAGGAACGAACTTTGGCACTGCTGGAGCAGTATTCCCAGCTTCTCCTCAAAGCTGTGGAAAAGAGGATGGACAGCAAAGTCTGATGTGAACCTCTGTCAATTATTTATACCATTTAGGCAGAGGCCGGATCCCAAGCCATGACTCTGCACAGCGGAGTTTTTTTTTTTTTTTTTTATAAGCAGATTTTAAAAAATCCACAAATGACTCTAGTGTGGATTTCCCTTCCTTTTGCTTAAAAACTACCAGCACAGATGGACAGGCTCAGTCTGACAGGCATGGCCATATTGCACTATAGGCTGTAATCGAATCGGCCTACCTCCTTTTTTTTTGGTGTTATTACAGCAATCTTCTACTCCACACTTCACCTCATTGCCAAATAAGGTGCCCCTTTATTTGTATACTGTACTTGTGATATTTGTGTTTAAGAGCAATGATTGACTAAATAGACTTTGATGTTCTTAAGGAGAGTTGAGTCCTGAACATTGCGTGGTTTGTAATGGTGACTAAATCAGAAAAGGACACGCACAGCTCCAATCTGACCAGCAGCAAGATGGAGCTAAACTTATTTTACTCATTTAACCCTCAAGAAAATGTGAACTTTTTTCAGAACTTAACTTTGTCTCTTTCCCGAGATAGATGTTACTCCATTTATATCTTTACACTATGGAGTACATTTTTATCAAGTGTGTGTTGTTGTGTGCCTGTATTTATTTTAACGTCATTGGTCATTAACTGGGGTTAAAGGTCTCCAGAAGGTGTTTTATACAGGATACCCTTAATGTCAAAAATGGTTCCAGAGCAGAGAATCTGGAATCACAGCATCCAAATCTCATGCATAGACCTTGACACTTTTGTACATTTTGTAATCTTGACACTGATCGATGTCAATCAAAGAGATTGGGTGCCTTATTTTGTAACCAGCAAATTTCTGTTATTTAACTTTTAAAAAGTGCTTTCAGTGCCGACAGGATTTTGTCTTCCGAAGTCTAAAATATTCCAGTAGATCAGACTCAACTGCCACAGAAATACAATAGATTAGGACAGAATTGCAAAAGGAATATAAGATTACTTACTTTCAGCTCAGCAAAAGGAAAATTGAACACTGAGCAATTTATTTTATTTGCCCCAGTTTCTTAAGCTTGAATTAACCTACAGTAGATGATGATGCTTTTCATAAATGTGTTCAGCCGCTTTTCTTAAATCTAACACTGATGTACAGTAAAGCATTGTTTTCTAAAGTAATACTATTGTAATACTACAAGAATACTGTATTTATTTGTGCTAGTTGTCTGTCTGCTGTAAAATGTCCAGACGTTTCTCCTACTGTTACAGAATATGGTGCTTGTGCTGAGAACAGCTAGCAAAATGATCCTCCAGCTTCAAACTAAACCTCTAATATCAGGACTTTTTAGTGCAAAAGCTTATCATGAACATTTCAGTGTGTATGAGACAAATTGTAACAAAAGAATGCACAGTTCTTATATTTTATAAAGTAATTTGTCGATCATGTGACCATAATCATTTAGCTGAACTGAGTGAATTCAGAATGTATAGGTTATAAAGATATAAAGATGGTGGTAGGAGAGTAAGTTTACTACTAGCATGACGAAACTGTATGCATGAAGAAGTGAACTTCCGAGCTCACTGGATCCTGAACTTGAGTGCATGGTTGTATATCTGAATTTCTTTAAAGAACAATTATCCCATCCCATGCTACTCAGCACTATGTCTGTAGCTACCGATGCTGTTTGCATTTCCTTTAAGGCAGCGAATCATAGAAGCTCGTGTCAAACATTAATGAAAATGTTTCCCATTTGCAACTTGTTTGTTCTGCACTACTCCTGAATGACTTGTTTTTATATCTTCTAAGCGTCATCTGAAAAGCAAAGGCAGATGCTAGTTAATAAAACTGTATTTATTACACAGAAACTGGTTTTGTTGTGCATGATTGAGTAGAATGTTTAAAAGTCATGAAGTTCAAGTCAAGTAGCTTCAGGGATCGGGATTAAATTCTGAGCTCAGGCTGCTGCAGTGTTGCTGGTACGACTCATGTCTGTCTGGGTTCTCCAATTTCCTCCCTTCTCCTAAAATTGCTGATGAAAAATTACACTTGGTGTTGCACTCTTGTCCTATTCAGAGTGCATTCCTACCCTGGGTCCAGTGTTCACTCTCCGACGGTGAACTGATGAAGAGCTCAAAGCTTCATGGTGAACCCACAACTCCGGTTAGAGACTCCACCAGTTGAAAGTAATTGTACTTGATATCATAATCCATATCATACCAGAAATTCACTGGAAAAATACACAAAGCACATGTTACATATTTATTTTCAAGCAATATCATATTCCAGTACATTTAAGCCTATGTTTATTATAATCCATGCATGTGCACTACATCATTTTCATCGACTTTGAATGTCCAAGTGATGATGGAAGGAATTTACTCCCATATGAAACTACATTTGTTAACCATAGTAGAACAGCACCTGCTATGCATCCATGAGACTGGCGAACATGGTGGAACCAGAGAGAGGGGAGGTAAAGCATCTCTCCTGCTCTTACTGTACAGCACAAGGGCTGGGCCTGTCTGTAGGATGGAAAGCGTTCATGGTCTGGATTAAGAGGATCCAGGGGAATCCATGGCACCTAAAGTGAGACCATAATATGTTTGTTAAACAGATTGTTCATTATGGTTGGATCCAGGTCTGGTCTTGTTTAGTGAAATGCAGTGACAGGTTTACCCATGAGCAAAGAAATCTAAGTTGAAATGAAGGATGTTCAAGTCAAACTGGGACTTTTAATCTCCTGCTACAATAATGCACCTATAACAGTGTTTCACAAGTTCTTGGATACTATCAAGGTAGAAATTTTTCTCAGTACACCAGAGCCATGATTGGGCTGCCTGCTTCACGTCTGAAACCATGGCCTCCCAGGAACTCCTTTAATGGCCCAAACATGTGGAAATGGTTTGGAGCGAGTTCAGGACTATATTGGGATGTGGCAATAACTCCTGTAAAGTATAAGTGGTGTTTGTGAATGATTGTGTTCACAGTTTCCACAGACGGATCAGTCTCTACAGTCTATTACATCACGTGTCCTGGGCTGAACGCCCCTCGTACATTTTAGTTTGACCAGCTAATGTAATGTTTTTCCATAACCCACTAGGAGGCTTTTTTAAAATTAGTGTAACATAAACGGTGTACCTTTTCTGAATCATCTTCATCCACTATTTCAAAGCTGCCATCTTGCTTCTGTCTGTATGTAGCAGGCTGGTAGAGTTCTACACAAGGTCACAACGTGAACACAAATTTTTAGGAATGTGATTGAATCCCTGCGATCATGCAGGGGAATGTGCAACTACAGCTATGTGCTTAGTGACTAAACTAATGTACAATAAAGAGAACAAAAAATATGAGAATTTTTTCCTTGCCATATGGTATAAAGGGTCGATCAGTGGGAGGGATTAGAATAAATGTCTTCTCTCCAGAGATAACGCAGTAAAGGTTCTCATAGTGGTCTTTGTGCACTGCAAGGTAAAAGGGAAAATTCCTAATTCAACACCATGCAATGCTTTTGAATTTTAAACCTAAACTTGGAGGATTGAATAAATAAAATTGTATTTTATAAATAAAACTTACTAGACGTGATTGCACGCTCTTCTCCCAACCAGAAATTCACAGCATCAGGCATTTTCCCTAAAAAGAAAAAAAGTGTATAGCATTTATAATATTACAGTTATAACTTTTAAAATGTAGAACATTTACATTTAGCCTTAAAGTGCAGGCTGTCCTATACTAATCATATTTAATAATTTTAATCAGTGATGATTCTGATTGCAAAATACAAAAACTGAAAGCCATGTAAAACATAATCTAAGCATTCATCCACTATAATAGTCAGACATTTCTTTTTGCTTTAGACACAGTGTGTGATCTGCTATATGACACACCCAGTGCCTCGCTCATCCAGGGAATGTGAACCTGTACGTCTCCTGTGAGCTCTGGCAGTTCCTCGGTCAGATTTGAGCACTGCTTCTGCACGTAAAACACACCACCGCTCTTTTCTCTGCCCTCTATAATGTCCAGCACAGCTGAGAAGGTCATCTGGCGCTCTTCGGGCATCACAAAACGATCTCTGTTAACAGCATCCGCATAGCCGTTTGGTGTAACAGCAACACTGATGAGCTTGGAGCCCACAACCTGCCTGAAAATAATGCAACAGCCCTTCAAACATGACCTGAATGTATGCATTAGATTAGATTTGTCTCAGTTGTTTTTCTCACCTGAGATAGGTGGGGTTCCATTTAGACAAAGCAGGCCAGTCATTAAAGGCATTGCGGATGATACAGGGTTTATTAGAGCTGATCCAGTCCCGATAAAACTGTAAAGGGGACTGCGGCCCATCCAGGTAAGGTACTGATTCATTGAGATAAAGCTCTGAGAAGTATAAGACACCTGCATTATCTGATGCATCGGTGCATAAATCAAAACATCAAAGTCATTTATTGTTACATTTTATATCATTTTAAACAATCAATCAATCTCACAATTTAAATGCTGACACTGCTGTTATACAGTATGCAGCTATTTGAAAATGTTATACTGAGCCACACTCTTCAGGACACAATCATGATCACATTCAACTTTAAACATTACTCACTCACCCCGAGCCTCTTTTGGGAAGTTTCTCAAACAATTTCTCACTTCTTCCATATCTTTATGTCACATCAGGCTGCCCAGAGCAACAACAACAACAAAAACTCACACTCAGCTGTCACTTCAGATAACTCATTATAAACAGGAAACCTTCTATACCCAACCATGCACTGAGTGATAAAGCAATAACCCAGTGTAATACTCGAGCGATATTGTGTTTGTTAATGCATAGCTACTGTAACATGCACAACACCTATACATGTGTAATGATCACGCCGACATATCACATAACCAGAGGTTCTTCCTCTTTGCATTGTAATCCCAATTTACTTATCAGTAGGTCTCATTACTGCCACCTAGTGGACACGGTTGTGTGTGTGTTTCTATTTTATTGAACTACATTTCCTCTGTGCGTTTTTATTCAGAATACAGACTTTGAGGTATAACTTTGGACAATGACAGTAAACACTATAAACCACATAAAGCACATTTAATGAGATTAATGAAATTATTACATTTTGTGAGTTATAGAAAAAAAAATTCAGATAGATAGATAGATAGATCATTGTTTCCAAATCATTCTCAAAACAGAGACAGGATTGTCCAGAAGGTCCTTCTTAAAAACAAAAATGAGTTTACTTCCCTCTATTTTGATGAATAAGTTTTTTCCAGGTTGTTTGGTACTATATTCATGTCATTTAGCCATTTAATGTGATGCCTGTTTCCTCTTGTGAGAGGTACAGGCAGGCGTGTCTGGGTTTTGGTGAATACCCATTCTGGCATATTCTCGCAAAACGATTTAATGCACATACAGGAAGAACATCCATACATGAATATTTTTTGATTTATTCCACCCACATTGGAAAAGAGTTGGCTTACTGCATAAGGATTGGCCAACCATGTGCACGTATTGTTGATCTGCCAATCAAATATGCCTTACATGACATGCTAGCCAATCGTATACCGGAAGGTGGGACTTAACTGAATACAAGTAGAGAAATGAAGGAGTTTAATAGTGGACGGTTACCTTCCGCTCTGGCGAAATGTTAATAAATACAAGGTCTCCCCCTTGTGGAAGGAGGCTGCAGTGCTACTCCAGAAATTTACAAGTGAGCGTTAGGTAGTTAGGTGAAATTATTCGTTTTAATAAGGAAAATAAAGCTGATATTGATGTTATTTCATATTCATTCACGCTTCTTAAAATGAGTTTCACATTTGATACAAATTGAACTTGTAGTGAATTCAGAACGGAAAACAAACCAGCTTCGGGTTAGATAGTTTAGAACTACTGGCTCTTGTTTTGATTAATTCTCAATCCTTAATGGATTTTGGGAGAGATGGATGAAGATGCGTCGCTTGAGAGTTACTTTGACCAGTCAATTGCTGTATGTTGTGCTCTTAACATGAAGTTCTTAAAATAAGAAGATGATTTTCATCTTAAGCCAAGCATGCTTCTAACTGTATGCCCACTTCCACCAGGGTTCCTCTGAGTACATGTTTGGAGGAGAATTGGGTTTGCAGGGGCCACCACAGCTTCAGGATCCCTCTTTCCTTTCATCCTCTATCTCCAACCAACAGAAAGATCTCTCTGATGATCTGGACCTGAGCTTTCTGCCTGATGAGCTCAGTGCTCAGGATGAAGGGGGAGAGAGCCGTACAGATGACAGCGGTGTTTACCTGGACTGTTCGACTCCAGCGACAACTGAAGCCGATGCTGAGGTCAATACTGGGCAGCCAGCAGCCTCCTCCTTCTGCAACCTCCCTATGACCCCCATGACGCCCATGACCCCTGTCGCCCCTGTATCAGAAAGTTCAGGAATCATCCCACAATTACAGTAAGATATTCTACTTTTGTTAAACAATCAAGGTCTCAGGAATCTTTCGAAACCTTTCTCCTTCACTCTTCTAACCATTGTTCTCCTTCAATCCAGTGAATAATGACAGGAACAAAGATATTGTGTTGTTCTAGTAGTGTGATAGTGCCTTTTGAACCTTTATGTGTCTTAATCTGTTAAAGTAAAGATAGTGCCATTTAAAACTCTATATAGCTGCAGAGCAAGACCATGGCTGAATGATAAATAAATGGTAAAGTGCACTGGTAAAATTCAGTGCGTATTCTTTGTAATTTATGGTTTTAAATGCACAAAAAAATAACCAACATCCAATTGTAAATACTTCACAGTGAATTAGTAGTCATGTCATTGGACAGTGACTGACAGAAAACAAATACATTTATGTGAGTAAATTACATATGTTAGGAGAAGAAATCCTTATATAGTTAATAGTGTTTACAATTACTGTATAGTACAGAAAACATACACTCTTTAAGACAGAATGTTGTGCACACATTATATGACGACTCATAGATCTTGTATCAAATGTCATCATACATATACTTTAGAAAACTGCACAATATATTTTTTTATTTAAAAAAATAGTACAGTACAGGATAAGTATAATAATATATTGCATTCAACAGCTTTAAACATGAAAGAATGTTCTATATTGGCATGGAAAGACGCACAGGAGCTCAGAGGTTTACTCGGAGGTGGTCAGTCAGGGTAAACAGGAGAATACAGGGTGCGCTTAGTGCGGGTGCTGGAGAGAGGGATGTATTTCTTGGCATATTTTTAACTCTGAGTTTCTGAATTTGTGTACCTGTATTTTTCCATTCCTGAGATGTTTTTGACATCCCCTTTCCAGCTCTGTAGGACTTGAATGTATGATAAGAGGAGGCTGTTTTGTGCAATCTGATCTATTTTTACTGTTTGCTTATGGGATTACTGTAAGTAGATGCTTAAACCAAGTGCATATTTATACAAACATGTTAACCTGTATTTGGTTGCGTATGTGTAGGAATATAGTGTCTACAGTAAACCTGGCTTGTCCTCTAGACCTGAAAGCCATTGCACTTCAAGCTCGAAATGCTGAGTATAATCCAAAGGTAGGTCTAATCTGATAATAGGTAGGTCTGGTGTTAGATTTCTGTTACACTGCATTCAGCTTTTACTCCCTGCTGAATCTGAGATCAAGGAGGGGGAAAATAAATGTATTTAATAAGCATGAATATTTACAATAGCAAAATACTGAAGGCCATATGACTGTCATTTTCCCTAGCGCTTTGCTGCTGTAATTATGCGGATCCGTGAACCCAGGACCACAGCCCTCATTTTCAGCTCAGGAAAAATGGTCTGCACTGGTGCAAAGAGGTCAGAAACTTTCATTCTAAAGATTGGTGGTGTTTGACATGATGACAGGGAATTTAACATGTTTAGAGTATTTTGTTGTCATGGTAATATCACATATCTTATTTTCCACCAGTGAGGAGCAGTCTCGTCTTGCTGCAAGGAAGTACGCCCGGGTGGTACAGAAGCTCGGCTTCCCAGCCAAATTTCTTGACTTCAAGATCCAGAACATGGTTGGCAGTTGTGATGTGTGTTTCCCTATACGCCTGGAGGGCCTGGTTCTGACTCATCAACAGTTCAGCAGGTTTGCCCAAATAATGGGTCCTGTTTTAAGATACTGTAATATGAATCTCACTTCTTTATAATAACACTGATCTCTTTTTACTCAAGCTATGAACCTGAGTTATTTCCTGGTTTGATTTATCGGATGGTGAAGCCACGGATTGTTCTTCTGATTTTTGTGTCTGGAAAAGTTGTTCTCACAGGTAGAGGGTTTTCATCTGTTGACAAGAATTTTGAGGTTTCATCATGATGTTTATCTGTCTCAAAATTCAGGGTTTAAATGCCAATATTATTTTAAAAGAATTTTTTATGAAATTATTATTATTACCATTGTTTTAAAACATCTGGTAAGATTGTATATTTTTAAGAACTTACAAAAATTAACTATGATACATTATCTTTTGATTTTTGCATCAACATTTATTTTTTGTTTTCTACATTTGTAAATCTAGGTGCTAAAGATCGTTCTGAAATCTATGAAGCTTTTGAGAATATCTACCCAATTCTGAAAGGATTCAGGAAACAGTGAAAAAAGAAAGTGCACTTCTACTTTTAGTGATTCTTTAAGTTTACACTTGAATCGAAACTTTGTTAAAGAACATTTTGTTTGCAAGCTTTGTACGTTTTTTGTATGTGATTCTGTCGCTGTGATAACCGTTTGAGTGTTGAAAGGGAAATGTTTTGTTAACACTTTTTGCTACATAGAACACTAAACTATAAAAGTCTAATTTTCTGATAACTGGTTCTGATTTTCATACTAGAAAATTGACACAATACACCATGCTGTTTCAGACCCTCTGTGGATGTCATGCTTGAATTCTCAGGTGGCCATGTCTTTCACAGCTTGTTGCCCTGGCTCACCTTTGCTCAAGTTCTCCTAATAGAATGTTGATCTATCCATTTTAGGATTTAGGGCGATGAAAACGTTCTGTTTATTTATTGCAAAGTGCAAAATCCAAGATTACATTATTTGTGCCATATTTACTAATCTTAGTCATGCCAAGTGGTCAAACTCAGTTTTTCAAATGCACTTAAGGACTTGACAGCCACTATGTGGCCAAAGGTTTGTACGCCACCTGAACATCACACCCATATGTGGATCTTCCCCAAACTGTTGCCATATGGCTGGAAACACATAGTTGTGTAGATTTCTATGTGCTGTAGCATTGCAATGGAAAATCAATTCAGGAACTAAGTAGCCCTAATCGTGATTATGACTTTGTGCCAAAACGATGTCCAGGAAGGCAGGGTTTGCCAAGATTGGACCACAGGAACTCTCGTGTCCTGTAAGGAGTCCTGCCTGAACCCCATAAGACACCTTTGGACTTCACCAAATATCAATGACCTTATCTCACTAATGATCGTGTGGCTAAATGGACAAATGAGATAGATCTGGATTTTGACTTTTCTAATATTTATATTCAGGTGTGTAAACAAACGCTGCACATTTGGAACCAATGTGCATAGTTATAGAGCATTAAAGCTCTAGCTACTTTTATTTTACTTGGCCAAATAAAGTATGTCTGGTGGTTAACACACCAATGGTTTATTTTTTTTTTTAGACATTCCAGTTTATTGCATTGGTTCTGTCCAATGCTTGTGCAATGGCCATTTCACAAGATGCAATAATCAAGAAATGAAGCAGAAATTCTTTAAACTATTGGCTAATATTCATCATTGGAGCTCAAACCTGAATGGATTCAGTGCATTACAAACAATGGCCTTGTTGTTCCAGTGAGTTCAGTTTTGTTATCCGGTGTGCTAGGTGAGAGTGTACAGTGCAGGTCACCGGTTATGCAAACAACCGACATGCATACATCCTTCAGGGGGAAGACGAAACAAATTTCTTACCCCATGTTGCTTTTAACTAATTTTCACCCGTTTGCACCACGTGATCGAGCCTTCTCTCTCTCTCTCTCTGAGACCACAAAAAACTTCTTTTTATACACCTCTCTAACAGGGGAATCATTTATGTGCGTTAATGCGAATAGGATTTTTTTCAGTAACACATCAACGCTGAGGGTCAATTACATAAAATGTTAAATTGTTGCAAAGATAATGCAACATTCATTACGAGGTGTTTGCGGTGAGCAGGGGGAGGGGTCACACCCCGGTAAGGTTTGGCGACGAATGCACGCACGCGCAGGCTAGCTGAGGCACGGCCCGCGCACACGTGACTTGTACATAAACAAAGTGAGTCACATGGTAGGGCTACAGGACAAGCGCAGTGCCTAGTTAGTGGACAGTATAATGTTTTGTTGTGGGGTTATCACAGGGGAAATGCACAGATTCAGCGTTTGTAGCTGAGAATGTTGTCCTGAGCTGCGCTGTCATATCCTGTCAGAGCGCGCTGGCGCTATGGCGTGTCCCCCGGAGAGCGAGGTGCGGGTGGTCGGGCCCTGTGAGTCGGGCGCTGAGGGGGCGAGAGCACAGGCCCAACAGGATCAGCCGTGTCCAGGGGCAGTCACGGTGTCCCCGGCGACTGTGATGGTGGAGTCGGTGGACGATGCGGAGGGACTGTATGTGGCTGTGGAGAGATGTCCCCTGTGTAACACGGCGAGGCGCAGGCTAACCTGTGCCCGGTGTATCAGAGCCGGAGACTTCGTGCACTTCGATGGCAAAAGCCCTGAAAGGTATATTCTGTTCATAACGTGATGTATTGGTTCTTTAAACACCAGAAAGCTGCACATCTCCGTGTCTCTATCCCATGAGCCCAGTCAGCCATGTAGCGTTAGCGTTTATGTAGACACTGTTCTATGCTAGCTCATGCTAACCGCCGTGCTAAACAACAAAGACGTCCAGAGCGCCTCTCTTCGTCACGTGATAATACAGTTAATACGTGTCTGAAGAGTTAAAAACAAACTTGACACTGTTGTCAGTCCGAATAGGCTACCTACGCATGAGCTTAGCCGTGGAGAAGCTAGCTAACCCGGTTAGCTGAGTCATAAAGTTAGCTGCGCGTTTCATGTTGAACATCACGCTGTCCTAAACGTTTAACCCCAGCCCACGTCATAAAAGTACACGCAAATTGTAGTTAATTTCCCTTGTTTATCACTATATCATAATAACGTTAATGTTAAATCCAAGTCGTGTTCAGTCGTGACTGAGCTAGACGTGTTTTGTGTATTAAAAATCTAGAGTTACATTTTATTAATAGGAAATAGTGTAACACCTGATTAAATCTAAACGTGTTTGTCTGCAGATACACCGAGAAACTGGAAAGACTTCAGAAAATGAAGAAAGAAAAGGAGATCCTCCAGCAAAGGTTATTATGCGAGCCGTTGCCAGAGGTGGAAAGTAATGAATTACATTTACTCGCATTACTGTAATTGAGTAGATTTTTTGTGTACTTCTACTTTTTA
>JAOTQY010000002.1:13562505-13573437 GCA_026413445.1 Dolichallabes microphthalmus
TAATTCTTTTCCAACCGCAACTGCAGAAAAAAAGTATCCAAAGTGTGCGGTGCTGGAGAGAGATAGGACGCGCGCGCGCTGTGCGTGATGTGAGCGCGAGGGTCAATATAGCGCTCTGAAGCTGCGCGCACGCACTCTGTGTGCATCGCCCCGCCGACTCCCATGCGCAGGGAGGTCCTAGTGTCCGCCATGTTACAATACTGACCTTGTCATCGTATTCTTACCTCCTCCTCCTTCTCATCCTCATCTTCATCCTCATCCTCCCTTTATGTACAGAAATATGCGATTAAATTAAAAGTCAGCTTCAGGTCATTATTTGCTGATCCATAAAATGAGCTAAGATTACACTCTGTTCACACAGTATCTCATATCATTATGGTGATCAAAGTAAAAAGCCTACTGATCAGTTTATAAATAATATATTCCTCTCTAGAACATGATACACAAACAGTATTGCTTTATGACACAGAAAGGGTGTGTGCCAACATATAATGAATAATACCTTTAGCATGCATATATGTATTCTTCACACACAAATACAAAGGATGGGTGAAAATAAAGAGGGAGAATGTCTGCCCTCTGCTGTTCTTTAAAAGGCCAAGCTTCTCCACCCCAGCCTTTTCTTCTACATTTACAGATGAAAAATATAACAAAAAGATAATCATGTTTTATTTACAGATCTAACGCTTTGTTATTTCTTAACACAAAAAGTAAAAAATAAATAAATAATTCTGGATTTTATAACATATGCATGCCTGAGCTGGTACATTGATCACACAGATGCCACTAATACAACTAACACATGGAGCAATAAGAGCCTGCAGACACATTCAGTATCTCAGCCAGATAATTAGACTAAAACAGGATTCAAAACAAAAAGCAGAGCCACTGAAATGAACTTGGTGCAGTCTGTGATGTTATGTCATTTAACACTTGGATTAAATATATTCGTCACTTTCCAGTATCTGAACATGACATTCTCCTGCCCTGTAAATAGTAACTTTATTTCAATAGAAAACAGTAAAGAAAATAGATATGTTCAATAATATAATCTACAAATCATTTGATTCGAATTTCCATCTGATTCATGTGTTCAGTAGTGAGCTCAGTAAGTAAATTATGTTTGGGGGTTTTGTGTGTGTATGTTTTTGGACACTGCATTATCTAACAAAGAACAATGTGGATATATTATGTGAACAATTCATTCATCTTCTATATTTTTTATCATGCATGTGGTTGGGGGATTGAACCTATCCCAGGAGACTTTGGGCACAAGGTGGGGTACACGTACACTGGACAGGGTCCCAATCCATTGTAGAACACACACACAGACACACTACAGTGTTTTGGGAACGCCAGTTAGCCTAATCTGCATGTCTTTGGACTGTGGGAGGAAACCAGAGAACATAGAGGAAATGCACCAAGCATGGGAAGAACTTGCAAACTCCTTACACACAGAACTGAGACGAGGATCAAACCGCCATTCCTGAAGAGTAGAGGCCACAGTGCTTACCACTACACCACCTTATGTGCTCAATTATAAATGCAAATAAAATATATTTTATATTTTATGAAAAATAGGCAGCCAGTATTGTTCTGAATGCTGCTAAATCCAATGTAGCTACGTCTACTACTCTGTAAAACAAAACACTGTGAAGCAGATAAGTGGATTATTGAAATAATCACTTGCTCATAATATGACCTGTTTACCCTCACTATTCCCATATGCTATATTATCATCTTGGGAAATCTGATTCAAATCTAAATTTGATAAATGTACCAAAAAATTCACATTAACATTATACAAAATCTATTAATAAATCCCAATAATATATAAAATTTTTACAAAACATTAATGTCCATTTTTTGATTTTAGTGAAAAATTTCGCATTTTGAAGAAAAGGGGCTTTCAGAAAGATGCAAATTATGTCAGAAACAGCCTCTGGCGTCTGTGGGTTTTTGTGTCCCTGAATTGGAATAATTTAGCTTCTAATCACTGACGGATGGCTTCATTCTGCAGCAGGGCACCGCAGCTCAGCAGCTAATTAAAACCAACCGCACCTCTAAAGTCTCTGTCCATCAACTCCAGCTAATCGTACTGGCAGCACTGTTTGATTTGCAGCTAGACATGGAGCAGAAAGATGTTGGAGACAGGAGGAGCGCAATATGAAGCAAGCACAAAGCTAATCTCTCTTTCTAAACATGACAGGGATTTAGGAAATTGGATCTACGGGCAGTTCTATGAGAAACAGATGTTTGCAAACAGCTGCTGACCTGTCACAAACATCCTTAAATGAAACATTAGACTGGACCTAGTTCTCTCTCTCTCTCTCTCTCTCTCTCTCTCTCACACACACACACACACACACACACAACCTGACAGCAGCAATATTTTGAGGCAGTCATGATAGCTGTGAGCCCCAGGCGGGGTCTGTGACACCAGGAACAGGAAGTGACCCGAAGTAAACATGCTATAATTGGATCAAAGCAAAAGCCCTTTGTGGCATCTTAATCAAATCTCTGAAACAAACAGGATAAAGCCAATATATCCTATGAACTTCCTCACTGACTTCAGAGACCAAGTGTCAAATTTCTTCCTAACAACGGGAACATATGCCATGATTTCATGTCAGTGAACCTAAAATAACTGTGGCCAAGTAATTAAGTCTAACTCCACAATCCCAGGGTCAGATGAATGCTATGTTTTCTTTATCATTTTAAAATAGTTGTAGATTTGTCTATACACTTTTCTCTCTGCGTAATTTCAGTTCCAGACAAGGTGAGGCATGTAACAAAAGATAATTTAACCTTGATTCACTTGGAAATTCACAGAATGTTCTGTGTTACAGACAAGTAGTCATGAACTGGGGATCCATTTTTGAAATGTAAATTCAGTAAATTCATATTCTATTCCCAAATATATTATTCATTCATTTTCTGTACCGCTTTATCCTTATATACAGGGTCGCGGGGGGCCTGGAGCCTATCCCAGGAGGCTTAGGGCACAAGGCAGGATTATTATTATTATTATTATTATTATTATTATTAACCTGTATAGGTTGCATGGTAGTTTCATGGATAGCCTCTCACCTTCAGGGTCGATTAATTTTGCATTTTCTCCTTATGCTTGGTGGGTTTCCTCTGTTTCCTCTGGTTTCCTCCCACAGTCTAAAAATCATGCAAAGTCAGCTAATTCCCATTTCCAATTACCCTATAGTGATTAAGTGTGTGTGTGTATATGTGTGTGCGTGCCCTGGAATGGCTTGGCACCCCATCCTGCCTCGTGCCCCCAGTCCCCTGGGATAGGCTCCAAGCTTCCCGTGACCCTGTACAGGATAAGCGGTATAGAGAATAAATGAGAGTGATTGAGTTATCCGGTGCAGCTGTAACATGCTAGAAAAAAATAATGACTGACAACCTGAAGAAGGAAACTTGGTTCCAGAATCCAGTTATTTCATTTGTAGTAATTATAAGATCAATTTTGCAAGGACCATTAAACGAGAAAACAATCCTCATGAGTGGTTCTGACAAAACTTTAAAAATGAACGAAGCTTAATGCATTAAAGATGCCTGTTAGTATGCAAGATCTGGATTCCTTATAAATATTCTATGAATGATCCTATGCTTTCCTGTCATCAGCAGCTGAAAAAGAATTTTCCAAAGTTTAGAAATTATACCCTTTTAGTAACCAAACAAATGCTTCAATGAGGAGACAATGCTTAGTGGTGCATAGTCCATACATACTTTTATGTAGAAATATTTAGATGTTTAAAGCTTGCATTTGTCATTACTTGGATACATTTTACGTTACAGCTTAAGTAAATGTCATTGAGAATTGTCTAGACCTGAACTCAGCCCCACATTGTGCGTTCAGTACAGAGATGGGCACAGTGGGTGTGCAGGCTGAATCAATCTCAGCTTTGTGATTGTAATGTGAAAGGCATGGTGATTCTTTTCATCACGCTGTGAGAAAGGCAACTCTGAGTACTCTCACCAACAGTCAGCAGACAGACTGGAAGACAAGGCCAGACCGACTGGCTTGAATTTATGAATCTACTCATGAACATGTATCATTTAAACCGTTATAGGCTAAGAAGGGGGTCAAGCCTTATTGGATAAGAAGAGCTTTAAAACATATAATCAATGTACCACTGTTATATACCAAGCATACTAGAGCCCTTGCCTGTATGAATTATTGAAATCTGTATGAGACACTCCATTTCTTTTTTCCATGGTAGCAGGCAATGGAAAATGTGTGGCTGATAACTAGCACATGTATTCATGCACCGTTGCTAGTTAACAGCTCTCACGCGGCACAAAATGGAAAATTAGACCAATTTGTTTGCCAGGTGTTCACCCAGTTGGTCATGTTTGGTGTTTTCTATGCAGTGTGTGCAAGATTAAACTGGGATTGCATATCTGCTCTACTTTTTCAGTGGCTGATGAGATTTCCATTTATGGAATCATAATTCCTAAGAAGCAAAAGCACTCACATACGCACACTGCCTCTTTTAATTGTTTCTATAATAAAATACAAGAATGTCATAACACAGCAAAATATACCAACAGGTCTGGAGCATTATAATATTTAGACATATTTAGAAGTCAAAAAGAACAAATATGTAGGGGTAATAAAGCAGAGCAATGTAATCATGTCACATAAATCAAGTTTATATACTTGTATAAACAGTAGCACTGTACACAATTAGTTTCGTACACAATATCCATTCGGTAATATACAGTCATAAAACGTCTTGTGGTCCCGTGTATACTGAATTAAAGAGATTTAAATTTGATCGCTTGTGCAGCCTCTGTGTAAATCCACAATACAAATGTTATCCAACTCAATGAGCTGTGTCCATGAACTTTACCGTCCATGATCAGATCAAAAAGCCTCCTGAAATGTTTAGCCAACTGGAAATTTTAGAAAAACAGAAAAAGAACGAGCAATGGTACATTTAGAAAGAACTTAGATGAAGTAATGCTGGGGCCCCTTTAATTTCTTTACACACACACACACATATACACACTGGTCTGGCTTACAATGTTGTTTTTATGAGTAGCTACTTACAGTCAATGTCTTGGTCATTACTGGTCTTAATGGTAGTGTGACGTGGGCTCACACAGTGCAGATTATCTCCTGATTCATAGCTTCTTCTCGAAGCTTTCTTCAGCCTCTGTCCTGAGTCTATGAGATACACAAGCAATCATGCACATACTGTACAGGTAGACTTATGCAAACATACAAAAGGTATGTCCAGTTACGACACACCAAAAAAATAAACCCTTTCACGTATACTGGAATCAGACCTTCTGTTTCAGCTACAACACAACAAACAAAATTTTTTTATTGGTTCTAGCAGATTCAGATTATAACAAGACAAGATTCAAGATTAAAGGATTTAAATTCAAATTTAAATTTTATTTGTCACACACACAGTCATACAAGTATGAAATGCAGTGAAATGTTTTTTTTTGCGACCACAGAGTCGCGACGGCAGCCAATTCTACAGCGCCATCATAATTCCAATTTAATTGATTCCAATGTTGAAAATGGTTAGTATTCATCATTTAGGTAAGATATTGAAGACAGTTGTAGTTGAGCATAATTGTGGCTATTAAATTGAAAGACAATGAAGGACATTGAATAATGAATACCTTATTCAAAAACAATGAATATCTATTGATACAGCTTCTGGATGTGACAACAGCAAGAAGTATGCAAATGTCACGACTGGACTTCTTATAAAACCTAAATAAAAACACTCATTCTGTATTATTGAATGCTTTTCAAAGGGCATGACAGTTTTGCATGTCAGTATCCATTGTGTGTTTCGTCTCAAATTTACCATTGAGCACACCCCACTCTCATTCTCATTTTGTACATCATTAGCAGTTTCCCCTGTTCCACCCATGTAATGGTGTGAAACCCAGGAAGTGCAAACCAAATCCCCTTGCACACTGACCATTCCCATATCTCTCACCTGGGCCGGTGCCAGGCAACCACTGCGTAACGATGCAGTCTCGGGGTGGAGTCGCCATTCCCATGTGACAAATACCTGGAAAATAGTTTTGTTTTGGCACTTCGACTTATACTTCCCCAATAGAAAAGAAATAGTCCCTTTGTGTAGAAACACTTTTCCACAATCAAGTGAAACCATGGAGACCATACAGAGCACCTAACGCCTGCTGATAAGTAAACAATTTCCATGATCCAGTGCTAAAATAAATTTGACACCAAAATTTCCTGGTGTTGACCTCTACAACTAGGAAATGGAAAATAGCAACCTCTGAATAATATGTTAAGAACAGATGAAGGCAGCATTAGGAGGAAATGTGTATCAGAAAGTTAATTTGCAACTTGAATTGATGCGCAACTTTTCTATTGTGAGAACTCATATTTTCAATAATGTCTATAGCACACAGGAATAGCATAATCTCCTGCTAATTTGCCTAAGCTTCAGAGCCAGAAGTCTAATCCGGGCAGCAGGCTGAGACAGGTCACCAGACTGCTCTGGAAAGAGGTAGACCATTGACTGAATCCCAGATGGATCCCTACTTGCTACACCGGCTTTAGCCTGGTCTAAACAGGGCTTGTGAAAATGATCAGTTCAGTGTTCAGGATGTATGCACTGTTGGTAAAACAGCAATATTTTAATTGTCTGTAAACTCAACCCTAAGGCATTTAGCACACTGATTTGTTTGTAATTAAAATACAGCATTACAATGAAGTGTGAATTGGTGGATTGCATTGTGGCGTGGGTGTGTCCAAATAAAGAATGAAGATTTAGATTTCGGCCAAAACATGGTATTGATGCTAAAAAGTGTCTCACTTTCACTATAGGTGAAAAAGTTAATTTTCAGACAGGGTCATATAACACCTATATAAAAAGAAACACAATTGATAAACACAATTGCATGCCTTTTTATGTCCATAACTTTTTAGAATTTAAATCTTTCAATGATTCAACAATCTTAATTGTCATTCAAATGAAACTTGCCCAATTTAGATTTCACATGAAAAGACATAAACCTGAAAAAGTGTATTATTCTAAAATGCGAAACTGTTAAGATATTGCAACATGAATTTGAAGGTTCAAACATTGTATCAGGATGATAATGCACCAGTACACACAGCACTAGACTAGTGAGTGACAGAGTGGTTTGATGAATGTGAAAGTGAAGATGAACGTCTTCCATGGCCTGCACAGTCACCAGATCTAAATATTATTGAGCCCCTTTGGGGTGTTTTGGAGGAGCGATTCACGAAACGTTTTTCTCCACCTGGCCACTGTGCAAGAAGAATGCGCCAAAATCCCTCTGGCCAATGTGCGGAACAGAGGGATTTTCTGTCATTCCCAACACTAATTAATGCTGTATTGGCCGCAAAATGAGGCCCATCACAATACACAATATATACTTGTGTGTGTATGTGTGTGGCTTTAGAGTGTATGTATTGCAACTAGAGAAGGTCTACTAGACTGCAACTAGAGAAGGCCTTGGTTTATGATTCATAAGTCTGGGAGTTGTCTGTGTATGATTGAGAACTTGATTGAGTTACTTTGCACACACACAGATTTTCTCCCATCAGAAGCCAAGACTGACCTGCATTTTCAGCACTCTCTCAGTAATGCTTAGCTGGGTTTATTCTGTGTAATGTTTCTCTCTCACCATTTCATCACTCACCCTCTCGAAACCCTAAATCATTTCAGTGACCACATTCCCTCGCTTTTCCAGTATCCCTTAATCGCTTTAATTAAATGGCAACGCATTTCCAAAGATAATTCCAACGTTCCACCAATCCCTGGACCAGATCAAACAAACATCTGTACAACGAGAGTGTGCATGGTGATTGGTGGGCACTAGCGTCAGCTCAAAATCAGGCTCTAAAAGCAACCAGGAATAAAACATGGGCTCCATTAGGGCTTAACTGTTTAAAGATTTCATACAAGTTAGAAAAACTATGTGGTTTTTCTGCAGTTCTCTCTTTTCCCAATTTAATATTAACACTGGGCTTCAGTAAAGTTGTGGAGCCTCTTGCTTCAAGACTGCCATCTTTAAATAATGTAAGCTCTGGGATTTTGAACATGAGCTTGGTAATGTGGGAGTAATCGATCTTGGATGATAATATGGTGGTGTTCTTGAAGAGTCTACTATCTACTAATCCATTCATTCATCTTCAGCACCTCAATGAAGGAAAATTAGAACTTATCTAGGTGAAAGTTGGAAATACACCCTGGACAGAGTGCTACTCAATCATAGGGCACCACACACGCATACACATTCAGTTTAATATAGTTTATGGCATATTTTTACGCCATGCCATATGAGCATGGCGTAAACATGCAAAACATCATTACCCTTCCAGGGACCTTACTCAACAATAGTAGATTTTGAAGGTGATTTAAAAAAACAACAACAATATTTCAGTTTATTGTTTATTTCCTGGCGGCACAGTGGTGTAGTGATTAGCACTGTCGCCTGGCACCTCCAAGGTCTGGGTTCGATTCCAGGCCAGGGTCGATTCCCATCTCTCTGGACGCATGGAGTTTGTATGTTCTCCCTGTGCTTGGTGGGTTTCCTCCTGCAGTCCAAAGACCTGCAGATTAGGCTAACTGGCGTTCCCAAATTGCCCGTAATGTGCGAGTGAGTGTATGTGTGTGTGCCCTGCGCTAAATTGCCACCCTGTCCAGGGAGTACCCTGCCTCATGCCCTAAGCCTCCTGGGATAGGCTCCAACAACCCCCCACCATAACCCTGAATACAGGACAAAGCAGTATAGAAGATGAGTAAGTGAGAGTGTTTATTTCCTTATAGGAAGGTTTTGGGTAGAACTAACTCATAAAACATAATTCTGTCATTTGTGTTTTATTTCATCCATCAAGGTTGAGAAGCATCAGCAGATGATGATGTTAAGACTTTCCCCAGGTCTTATAACGCCACCATAATCATGTTGGAAGTTTACTGAGATTTAGACTAGGTTTAGCACAAAAAAAGGCAGGGAAAAAAGGAGGAGGGAAAAAAAAAACAGTTCAAGCCTACCAAGAGAATATAGAATAGTAGACTTTTATTCTATTTTTGGAGAATCACTAAAGGAAAGCAGAAGTGAGAGGGACGTTTTGACTCCCTACAGAGCACTTACCCAATATGGACAGGATTCACTCAGCACAATACATTTCTGCTCGTTTACAGTACGCACCGTATCTACCACAATCAGTGTCCACCTGCAGAAAATTTTGTCACAGTGCATTTTCACAAAATATTCCCATAGACTTGGTGACCAAACTTTCCATGCAGAATTCCGAGGGCTGTCAGATGCTTAGTTCTGTTTGACGACAACAGCACTATTTTCGTTTCAAACCAGCATTTTGTATTGCGTCAACAACAGACCACAAGAGAGATTTTTCTTTTCTTTTTGTGGATGATTTGTCCCTGCCTTAATTGTAACCAAATTCGCTTTAGTCATCTGTAAGCACAGAAAACAATGCAAGATAATTAACATCAAGAGTTCACAGTCTGAGCTCCGTGGTGATTAAAGCTTTTGTCGATCTGTTCAGACGAGGTATAAAGCCTGCAGCGAAGCTTAACGGCATTGTCTGGTTCAGGTCACTGGAAGGAAAACATTCATTTGGCTCTTCTTGTCTGTCCCCTTGTGTTTAAGGATTACTTTAACAGATTTTCTTCATTGTCTGTATGGATGAGAAGTCAATCACATTATTCATGACTTTGTTCTGCCCTATAACTTGCTCCACCTGCACGTATTGACTCGTCTGAATGAGTAATAAATCCTCCATATACTGTACATTTCCACTCCTATCACCCTACAGGCAAACCGTCAGTGACGTACACAAAAACACACTGTAAATACGCAGTACACAAAAACACACAATGTAAAATACGTGTGATTTGCCTAAATTTATCAAAATACTGTACACCTATTATAACTGTTTGTCTCTCATGTCATATTTTCACACGATTATATTATCTGCAGCACATCAATATTTAGATTATAATACAGAGGCCCTGATTGCTTCAATGTGAAATGTGTGGTGTGCATTACACCTTGTCTTTCCTGTTTAAGCCTCTCCATCATCGCCAGGCATGAAGCTGTAGTAAAAGTCCAACTCTGTTCATATAAAGGGTCATTGTGTGAGTGGAGGCCATGTCCAGCACTTTCTCTCTCTCTGTGTCCAGCTGCTGAAACAGCTGTGTGTCTGTGTTGGTGTGTACACGGGGTGGAGAATAAAAACGCTCTTACTTCCTGTCCTCTCGGCATGCCTGTCTTTTGACTGAGGAGCACGCTGAGGGTCACTGAATCCATTTAAAATAGACATCTTGAGACAGCTGCTTTGTCTACCTACGGCTGGAAACAAGAGATTGAAAATCCTGAAGTGATGCTATTGCACTTACGGGAATGCATTAGAAAGCGGACCGCTGAATGTGCCTTACCGTGAAAGCAATGGTTGCATTTCCAGAAACACTTTAAAAATCATTCTACAGTACTGGAAATGTCTGCATTTTCAAGCCAGTGAGGTGACTCAAAATTAAATTGTTTATACATCAGCTGACATCCAACTCCCAAAAGGTTTGGAATTTTTGCACTGGATGTTGCTTTTAAACCTCTGGTGTCTAGACAATAGATAAGACAGATTGGATGCATACTGCTATAATAAGGTCATCCACATTAAAAGAACACACATTACCATAGTCACTCATAATTTTCTTTCTTCACATCACTTACTGCCTTTATCTCAAGCCCTTTTCTATCTAAGGTCATGAACATAAAGCAAATGTCTACTGTACAATCTCACTCAATTCCATTCTGCTATCACCTATGATAATCTCTATTAGTGACTAAATGCAACCATGGGGGGGCGCAATCCAGTGTCTTCTTGTGCCAGTCCCAAGTCTGGATAAATGCAGAGGGTTGTGT
>JAOTQY010000002.1:13582126-13594729 GCA_026413445.1 Dolichallabes microphthalmus
CATTTTGTGTGACAAACATGCAAAAGAATAAGAAATCAGGAGGGGGGCAAATAGTTTTTCACACCACTGTAAATAAAGCACATACTACATTTTAATTAATGCAAAGAATTCCCAAATTTTGGCTTTTTCTTACAATTATGATTAAATGCGTTTCCTTCATCCACATTGGAGCAAAAACTGTCTTCTTAGGAAAAACAATTTATAAACCAGATAAATGAATCAATCAAATGTCATGTGATTTTACTTTCCAGGAGCTATGCACAATAAAACGTCCATCATTTCGGTGTACTGTATATGGGCTTTCTGTCTATCCTACTGACCAGCTCCTGTCTGGAGATATGAAAATGCATGCTAAGTGTAGTCTTAAAGTTGTTATCATGCCCTTGTAGGTATTAGGTAACTTGAGGATGTTTTTGTAGTTGCTGTGCAATGTAAGCGAGCGCTTGATTTGAAATTTAGTATGAAGATATGACATGCTTATACCTACAGATAAAAAAGTGCACCCTGTTTGTACCAAACAGCACAGCCAGACAATAATAAATATGGAAAGACATGTTCTGCAAACTTGATCAGATATCAAAAGATCAGCTTTCAATGAAAGGTTATTTGTATTTGCATGGATAAGTACAACATGAATTAGAAGCACCCGGAACATGTCTGTATGAGTATATTTATTTCAGTGGTATGGTCATTCTATCCTCTTCCTTATCACATGTCTGTTGACATGAAAACCAGATCACTATTTTCACTCCTCTTAAAACGACTGATGAGGAATTTAGACACCTCTTCTCCTCTACAGGACTCTACAAACAAACAGAACAACGTATGTTAAAGTGGACATAAGAGATGGCACAGAGGTCTCACACAGATGTCCAGTTGGTGTGAGAATGTCTTGTCTTTTAGCATAACTTTCAAACATCACATCTTTTTTAAAAATATTTTTTTATCCAAGACAACAGAGGTCAAAGAGTCCATCTAGAGCACGACCTTGAGGTGCGAGAGGCCAGGTGCAACACCAAGTCAAGGACAAAAACAAAAAAAAAAAAAGTTATCAGCAACAGTTGGTGATGTTCCAAAGTGGTAGAGTACGAGAAAGGACTGATTCAAGTTTGCAACTGTGTTTAATATCTGATAAGACGCGCAAGCTTTCTGTGAGGCTTTCTATAGTCTTCTGTCCAAAGACACCTGCAAACACTTAAGCATGTTCTCCACCCTGTTCCAAGCTTTCAGTGCTGACAGATGAGTCTACCCCCACTCTTACTCTCTCCCATTTACTCTCTCGCCCTCTGCTCTTCTTTCTGTCTTCTAGGGTGGGAGAATAAGTGTGTGTGGGATTGTGGCATTTTGAGTTAAAGCCTCTCAATCGTTCCCCTTTATGTAGTTTTCGATAGACCTTTAAAAAAAAAAAAACATGCTAGTGCTTAGAGCTGTGAGAACAGTACAATGATGAGGGGCGTTGTGCTATGCTGAAACAATAAAATGAAAATGAAGTCACTGCCAGAATGATTTCTGCTGGAAAAACATGTGAAAACAATCAGGACATACCAAACTATTTAAAAAATACCTTTAACTGTGTTCTCACAGCTGTGTCATACGAGATTCATCCGAGAAAAAGATAAACAGTGATGCAGAGGACAAAGCAGTTTAATTGGCACCAAACACAGTCATTTTTGCAAAAACTCAGTTTTGAGGTTTGACCAAAAAAGGTAGGAGGAATCTTAATTTCTTGTCCCAGAATTGCTTCAGCAAAAGGCAAAAAAAGATAAGAAATGGCTTGGCATAGAAAGAAAACACAAGCGCAAACACATGGATATGCATGCACACACCCATACACATTCCCTAAAGGCATATCCAGCTATGTCATATAAGCCAACACCAAAACATACATGTCAACTCAACTCAGGAGACTAGAGTATACACGAATTTGTTCTTGAGGTATTTGAACATCCTACAACTACAGGATGGACTCCTTGGCCAAAGGCCATGCTTTGTTTAACTGTTAAACAGTGGTCAGAGAGAATAGAGTCCTTTTTGTCATTCCTACTTAAATTGGATGTATTGGCCAGAGCAGATCTCTGCTGGAGCACCACCCAGGTGAACTAAAAGATCTAATAATGTCTAAACTGTCTGTCTGTTCTGGTGCAGTGCGGCGTGTAGAGTCAATGCTATATTGATAGAAGAGCTACAACTTGGCCCAGGCAGCAGCAATACAAATGGATCTGGGTACTCTACAGGAAATGACTGCTGCTTTAACCGTCTGAATGATTTTAAGCTGGTTCAAATGCATTTAGCAGCTTTTTGGCTCATTGCATTTACCGAGGGAGTACAGCATGGAAAAAGGGTAGAGTACGAGTTAAAACATGCAGAATGTATCACCGTGTAAACTGAAGTGACTGTGTGAGATGGGCCTCAACAATCTATTGTCAAAACACATCATGAACACCTCATCGGGACTCAAGTTTTGTGGGAAACCGTTGGGAAACTGTTGAGAAGTAACAAGAGTTTTCTGAATGCCTCTAGCTGAGCAACAGTAAAAACAAAGGTATAACACCTACTTAGTAGTCTATGACAAGGAGCAGCTCTAAGTAGAGAGGGAGCTCTGTGGTGGAGCAAGGAGAGCAGGAAGAGGTCATCCCTAGAGAACTGGGAACCCATCAAACTTCCTATCCCCTAAAGACAGATTAAGTCAATCAAAGGCTTCAATGGCTCTCCTAACTAATCCTTTTCTCCTTGCTTGTTTACACCACTGATGAGCAAAACTGCATGGACTGCTTATTGAGCCATTGTGTTGCAAAGTAACAACCCCCTCTTCATTTTAACCAGGCCCTACCTTAGAAACTAGAGGGGAAACAATACCAAGAGTGCTAATTGAAAGTCAGGGGTTATGACCTTTGAATATAGGGCCACACTACCCCACCCAGCTCCCCGGAGACCAGAGAGTCTTCACTGGGTTAGACAGAGAGGGACTTGGGTGCAGTTTAGAGCCAGAATCACTTGGAAAGTCCCTTCTGTCCTGCACTCCCACTGATAGAGCGATAAGGCAACAGGCAGCTATGAGTGGAAAACCTCAGCATCAGAAGTAAAGGGGATTTGCATTTAGCCAAAGAGAGCTTTCATCCAACCCTTCACTTCTCCTTAACCTCGCTCATGTCCATACCGGGAGGGCCAAGGAGGGGTGGGGTGAGGAGAAGCATTGGAGAGTCCCGCAATGCTCCCTTTATCTGAAGATGGTTAAGTAGGATATACAGTATGCGGTGTTGGCTTCAGACAGAGTGCAAGCCGTGGGTGAAGAAGCAGAACTACCATGTGGAGGGCTCAGTGGCCGAGGCCGTGCCCTCGTAAAACGAGGTCAAGGAGTGGAGTGCGGAGAGGGTCATCTAGACCACTGCTCAGGGTCAGAGACAGTGAAGGGAGATATCTTATCCGTCTTCATCATGAGGGAGGGGTGGTGGGGGTAAAGGCTTGTTTGAAAAACGGCCCTCTATAAGACAGGTAGTGTGAGTGTTCTTTGTAAAGTAAGTCATATTATTTCTGGAAAGTTCAAAGTTGTCTCAATAGTTTCCATAAGTCAGTGACTGGAAAATACATTAAAATTCCCTATGCATGGTTTTGCTGTCTGATATTCCAAAAGATAATGCTGGACCCAAAAAAAAAAAAAAGCCTACCTTGAGCAGCATACCCCTACGTTGTCTATAGCACAAGAACTGAACTCTCCTGTTAGAGACTTGCGAGCTATACTTTTAGCAACATGGTGTAACAGGATATTCAAATTTAAAACCTTCCACCTTTCATGTTCAGCATGCTTTTTTAATAGGCAGTCCGATGCATTTACCAGAAGTGAAATCGATCAGTGCTTATATTGTAACTTGCCAAAATGGGGCCACTCACCGTTCAGTGCTGTAACCCGCCGCTTTGTACTAATGGTTATTTTTAGAGAAGTGGGTTATGTGTCCCAAGAGGACCTGAGGGACCTTCAGAGACCAAGCTTCAGAAAAGGATGGAGGAAAAAAAAAAAAAAAAAGGGTTCACATGGACCAGTTTCAATAAGGTCAAACCCAGAGGTGAAATGGCTGAAATCTAGTCGCTCCTTGAAATAAGGTACACAGCAATTTTAAAGCAATACTTTCCATAATAATAAGCCTCATAGCCACAGAACTGCTCTGAAGAACACAAGAAAAACTTTAGGAATACAATTCTAAACTCAAAAAAGCTTCACAGCTAATTCACATTCTAAAAACACCACATGAAATAATTTTACTTCTGAGCGATTGGATTGATACATGCAGCAAAATCAGTTAAACCCCAACCCCGAAATGATACATCTGTGTCCGGTATAAGACTGGGAATGTGTATGAGCTATAATCAGTAGAGAGAGAAGAGGCAACCTAGGCAACCTGCCCAGCATCTCAACCATCTGTGAACAGGGTGCATCAGTCTGTGGAGCTCTAATTATCAGCAATGAGGAGGAGCTGGAGGGAGAGAAATATTTAGCGTACAGCAATATGCCAGGCACTCTGGTGCATTTTTGTGCAGATATTCATGTAAAAACAGTGTTGTGCACTGAAATAGTATCGTCCCAGGTTTATTAATGTTAAG
Organism: Dolichallabes microphthalmus; assembly: GCA_026413445.1. Classification (NCBI taxonomy): domain Eukaryota; kingdom Metazoa; phylum Chordata; class Actinopteri; order Siluriformes; family Clariidae; genus Dolichallabes; species Dolichallabes microphthalmus. Next base: position 13,586,723 of record JAOTQY010000002.1, read on the forward strand.
TAAAGAAGGTTTAAATATCAAGAGTTGGAAACATTAGCAGGTGCAACCATAAGAACAGAAATACACAGGGGTCAGCTGGAAAGTCACTGATCTCTAAATTTAGTCCAGGACAGTTGGTGTGTAGAAGACACAGTTGTAGAAAGGTAGAACTACAGATTAAATTAATGTCATAGATATAGAAATAAAATGGAGCAGAAAACAGATGCATTCAAAATGTTAGGCAAATTCCTGGCTAAAGAAAAGAATGATATGGGAATACTCTGTAGAGCTAGCAACAAGCTGATGTGATCACAGGTGCAGGCAAACCCTTTTTCTACTCCAGCTCTACACTATTTCCATAGCAGATTGTCCATACAGTAGTGGTTTCTGGTAGGGGCTGCACCCAGCTGAAGAGCTGGGCATATGTGGGGATTCAAGATCCTTAGACTAGTGCCAGCGCTTTGACGCTTGATCCACACCACGCCTGATGCTTGATCCACACCACGAAGAGCATGATGAGAAAGTGATAGGATAACAGTGTCTGTGTGTGTGTTTATGAGAGAGAGAGAGAGAGAGATAAAGAGAGTGAGTGAATAATAAAGTCTGTGTTTGAGGAATATGTGTGTGCAAGAGTAAAGGAGAGAGAGAGAGAGAGAGCAACGTCTATGAGGAAGAGAGAAAGTGTCTGGGTACGTGTGCATAATAGAATGTGTGTGCAAATGCTAAAGAGAGAGGGGGGGGAGAGAGAGAGAGAAGGGGGGTGAGAGAGAGAGAGAGAGAAGAGTGATGGAGAAGGTTGGCTGGCAGTGAGAGCAGGTCTGATAGAAACCAGATGAGGATGGAGAGAAATGAGAGAAACAGGGCTGTGCGGGACAAAAGAAAAACAGCACTGGTTTAACTTGTAAGGAGGCCATACTCCCTTCATCCACAAACACACTATCACACATACACTAACCTTAAATCCTAACACATTTGTACACTGTGGGCATAATAAAGAAATAAACCTATTAGACTAGCATACGGCATATGGGGTTTGCGGTGAGGGCACAAATCTACTCAATAGCACAATCTATAGTGCTTTGCTTCTATTTATACATTTACCTAAAAAACATTTATATCTGGAGTATGGAGAAAATGTTGTCAGCCTGTTGGACCAGCTACCACCAGAAAATAGCACAACTTATTTATTATAGTATTTGGTATGATGTTTCAAACAGTTCTAAAGATTGACATTTTCAGCATTTTAAAATATTAGGAAAACATCAATATTCTCACAAACTTCTCGACAAGGGACTTTGTGCTATCCAGCAGCAGATCAGTGCCATGACAATATGTGGTTTTATCAAATTAATTTTTATTACCAAAAAAAAAAGAAAAAGGGACTGGTGAAGGAAAACAACCGTTTTCTGCTGAAATGTAAGTGGCAATGACAACTACAGTAAACAACATTAATGTAACTACATGTATAAGTGGTTATATATTGGTAAACAGCTAATCATGGTGGTAAGAGTTCTCTGCCTTTCCTCTAATAGCATGCTCCACCAGGTTTTATTCTTCCAAAATTTGACTGTGATAATAGTGAATAGCTAAAGTTGGCTTTCAAGACATATTGATGTTTCCTGACCCTGGAGCATTAAATGACAGGAACCCTATTCACACAGTTAAGCATCTGTATGGTTACATACTGTGGTTGCATGTTTTTTTTTAACTACTAGCAGTGTAGTAATTGTAATTGCAAAGTTTAAGCATCTTAGTGCACTTGCTCAAACTCTCTCAGACATCCGCTATATGCGTGGCACTAGTATGGGTTGCCACATCAAATAAACAAAATCCAGGCGAAATACTAAAGCCGGAGTATATATATGCATTTATTTAGTTCCCCTAAAATTAACCTAGTTTCTCATTACCGAAATAATAAAATGTATTCAAATTATTGTTTTTATTTAGTTGACTATTATTTAAAGAAAGAGCGTCAATATGTTTTATCTCTATATGTTTTAACTCTAATGGAGTTTTATTTAGAATTATTGTACCTAATAAATGAAAAAATGCTTAAATTAACCCTTTTTTGTTAATTCATACTTTGTTTCTAGATTGTATAAATAGTTGAGATTATAGAGATTTTAATATTTAGCAAATCAATGCTGATTTTTACAACTCTATTTAGAAAGAATGAATTCATACAGTATATTATGTGACTTTCCTTCAAAAAAAAGAAAGAAAGAAAGAAAGCCAAAACTTAAGAGAGCCCACACAGTGCTGTCAGGAAGCATGATGCACATCTGTCAACATATGTAGGCAGAAGGTCTCTAGTCTCGGCGCGGCTCAACTTCAAACACATCTCAGGGCACAACCTCTCCAACCGTGGGCTGACTGTAACCGGAGATCCTCCATTAAAGCTACACTTCTCCACCTGGGACAGCAGAGCCTGGACCTTCTGGCGTGTGGCTTAGCATGACAGCCTGGCTCCGCACCTCAAAGGCTAATGCTCGATGGATAAATCTCTGCCTCTCTGGGTGAAGAGGACTCAGGGTGGTGGGGTGAAGGCTATCCAAACTCTCATCCACACTCCAAATATGATATCAGTTTCAGAGGATATTCCCCTCTCCTTTCCCTTCCCTCCTTTCAATATGTCATTCAATACCGGGGGGTTATCGTTAAATCTAATGAAATAGAGACATCTCTTTAAACAGGATAGATAAAGAGTTAAGGAATGATGATTAAAATACATCCCATGGGTCAAGATATACTGATTCATAAGTAAGTATACTTGGTGTTAATATAGGAGAAAAATTATACACATCACCATCTCACTTGAATTCTAAAAAGAAAGCTATTAGAAGAATGCTATTAAACTGTAAAAAAAAAATGCAATAAAGGCATGATTTAATGATTAATATTACATGCTCTTCATTAAAACTTTAGTAAAATTGAACTCAGTTTTTTTTAAATGGTTTTGCCTAAGCCATTAAAAAGTGTGTTCATTCCTTGCTAGTAAGTGTGGCTTCTATTTGCCTTAAACTCTCTCAGGACCATGCTTATAAACATCAAACGTGCTGAATTCCTAACAGACACAACAAAATATATGTGGTCTGTAAGAGTAATGTCGAATGCCTAATGCTTAAGTCTTCATGCTCTTAGCCCTTTGCAGCTGTTCAGAAATAGATGGGGCACTACAGCTGGGTAAGGCTGACATCAGCTGCTCACGGATCTTCATCTTACAGCAGATGACTGTGCTGGGCTTGTTAAAATCAACACAACTGAAAACAGCACTTGTAGTTGACTAACTGTTAAATACAGAGGAGAAAATATAATACGCAGGCATTAGTTGTCGAGTATGTTATAAATTTAACGCCATTCCCTGAGCATCAAATGGCGGTATGGTTATTAGATATCTCTACGGTTGGTTTGGTCTATATTCGAACCTCATACACTTTTCATCTAACACCTGAGAAGTAAGATTCCTGAGGTTTACTGACATGTAGTCCAACAGCTAACCTTCTGAAGAGTCTAAAGTGGCTCAACTGCTCTGCAAGTGTCCTGCTGCTGCTGACCTGAAAGATTAAAGTGAGGTGCGTAATCTCTGTGTAACCGTCTGTGACAGCATCTGTGATAATAAACGTGAACTTGACCGAGCTTCATTCTATACACATTACACACAAATGTATGTGCATGCACACATTCACACATCAGGGTGCAAGGTACTTAGCATCCTGTCAAAACAAGCATTTAACAAGATAATAATCTGTGGTGAAGGCACTCCTGGTCTATGACAGAAGTGGAATGACAAACAAGATTGGAAAGATAGCTCTTTTTTTAGAGAGTAAATTATGGTTAACCGGTGTGAGCATAGACTGAGAACTCAACTGCAGAAAAAGGATCTTAAGCATCTGCGCTAATACTTGTTGTATAGCTTATTGTCGCATTTAATCACTTCCCGCCATTGGGTGATTTTGAACAACAGTGTATAGCTGTTTGATTTGATGCCAATGGCTTTGTAGTTCAGCATAAAGACCAGCACATTTATATAGTGCTTCTTGGTGAACTACTGATTACTGAAATTTCAGACACATTCTTATTCTTCTGGTCTTTATTATTATTGTCAGGTTAATCTTGTTGAACCTGTCACCAGTATGCCTATGTTAACCATTATTGCTGCTTATTACTGTATATAAAATCCTAGAATTACTTGTACCATATTTTTGCATATTATTCGTTGCACCATCATTTGCATGCACCTATACAATGCGATGTGTTGGCACACCATCCAGTGTGCCCTCTGTCTTGTGCCCTGAAGTCTATGTTACTGTTAGAAGTAATCAACATGATATTAAAATGTGATTAATGGTTTATCAATGTAAAATAAGTATTCTGTAGTGTGTTAAACTTCTTGATCCAATTTAATTTAACAATATTTTAATGACTTGATATCAAAGTAAATGAGGTCAGGCGAGCTTAGCGGTTAAGGCACTGATCGGACTGTCGGAGGTTCAAACCCCAGCACTAACAAGTTGCCCTTCAGCAAAGCTCTTCACCCTTAACTGCTCAGATGTACAATGAGATAAAATGTAATCCACTCTGGATAAGGGTGTCTGCCAAATGCTGTAAATGTTGAAATATGCAAGCTTTCTACAATAAAATAAACATTTTTTTTCAGTTCAGATATAATAACGAAAAAAAAAAAGCTTTTTTTATTGTCTTCAAATTAATTGTAAAAATATTTTTAATATTATATATTTAAATATAAAAAATATTCTACTTTTGTAATTGTAAAGTCTTATATATTAAGAAAACTGTACCCCTTATTAATAACAGAAGCACTGTTACCCACCATTAGGCTACTAGGTATTTTATGTATGTGTTCGAGGTGAGCCAAAAATAGACAAAATATAGCTTATCGTTAGTATAGGGGTTGAATCTTAACTAGTGTAAAAAACCTATGTAGGGTGTATACCGGTAATCACTTGCTCGACACCCCAAGTAGAGCCCTTGATCAGGGTCTTAAGAGGGATTTGGGATTCAGCCATCTGTTAGAAGCTGGTCAGCTTTTAGCTCGATTTAGCCATGAACAGAACGACTTGGAACAACAATTTGGAATGAAACTTTGGAGAAACAGTTGCTAAGGAGACAAAATGTTGTTTAAGATGATATAAACGTTATCAATATGTGTTTTATGTATAAAGAGTTATCATGACTTGTTTTCTATCAAGCTCATTTTCCGCTTTCTGCGCTGTTAACGCTAAATGTGTAGAAAACCCGCCCATAAAAGACCCATGCAGCTGATTAACTTTGTTTTATCTTAGATAGTTATATGTTAGGCTTTCCATTCTATCATGCTATCCAGAAAAACACATGAAGCAACAACTAAAAAGTTTCTGTCCACACTACTTATGTCTGATGAAAAAAACGAAAAAAGGAACAAGTGCAATTTTTTTTTCCATTTTTAATTTAAGCACAAAATAGTAAAATGGAAAAACAAGCTATTCTCATTTTTTCATTTTAGTTTAGGAAATGATTATTGAAGAAACAAGTGGTTTCTCTCGTTTTTTACATTTTCGGTTTTACAATGAAAAATGAATGAACAAATGATACTCTAGAGAAACATTTGTTTGGAAAATGTAAAATGGGCTTAGGAGCATTTGCAGGGTAAAATGTAGGTCAACTATAATGTGTACAATTGCACTAGGGAGAAAACATGACACGCAGCCAAAACTAAGACCGAAGGGTTGGATGCTCCCGCCATTTTTTAACGTCTATGGATTTTTTCCAAAACGGACCAAAGAAAATATTTTCTCAACACACAGCAGCCAGCAGTAATTCCAGATAAGCCTGTGTTTGTCCACTGTTGTGTTTAGCATGAGAAAACCGTTCTCGCCATTTTCTCTGCTGTTTTAAGTGAATGGCCTTCAGTGGACACGCTCCTCTGGCTTTGAGAACAAGCTGCAATCTGGAGTCATAACAGCTAATGAAGAAAGCATTTTATGACACATGGGTAATAAAATTTCTATGATGCTTAAAAAAAAAAAAAAAAAACTCAGGGTTGAAAGCAAAGTGAGACTCTGTCTGGCAAAAACTGGATTGTTTATTCTGCATGTTATTTCAGAGGTTTTGAACCATAAATTCTAAATACCGGTGCTGTTTGGGGGAATGAGTGAGTGTGTGCCAGAAAGGCAAAAGATGGAGGACAGGTTTGGTTTAGTTTAGTTTACTCTGTCTGGTGGGGTTGGTTATTGTTCCTTCATTTCCTGCTCTAATAAAAAAAAAAAAAAAAAAAAAACAGTAGAATCCTGGATTTAACTTTAGTCTCATCCTGTCTACAGAGCACTGGGGTCCCAGGCAGCGCTGACAAACATGTGCCAAAACTGTCAACAGCTCTGTCCAGAATGTGGCGCAAGGGAACATGGCACGTTTGTACTTCAAGCATTTCAAGCATGGATCCAATTAAGAGATTACACTAAACATTTAATCACTGTAACAAATTGCTTGGGGTGTTGATCAACAGTCCATTACTCGACCATAAATTTGTATTGAGTCAAAAATACAGTGCTTCATTGCTTGATTCATGTGCATAAACCAAAAATGTAATTAAATCTTAGCCAGCAGCCCTGAGAAGAGTTGGTTAAAAAAATACTGAAGTTGTGCATCTTTCAACACAAACTGAAGAACAGGCATCCAGTTTGGACTGTGTAAATAATCCTCTCTCATCTTTGTTTAAAAAGACCTCCATGTCTCCCTAGTTCTGGGAGACACCGCGTCAGCTTGGGCTTTGGCCCCTTTTGTTTGTATAGGACTGCTGCTGACGAAGAAACACGAGAGCTCTTCTCACTGCTGGTGCAGAGTAAAAACATTCAGAACTGACTCTTCTATCAAGCCATCTCTGAGTTAGCGCTTGGGCTGGTTTCAAACATACCTGAATAACCAACAGCTTTCACCTCATGTTTAGGCGAGGTTAAAATTTCAAGGATATGCAAAACCTCTAGCCTGAAGCCAGAGCTAGTGTGATGTACGTTTGCATAATTGTACCAATGTAATGAAGTCTGTAAGATTATCTAGGAACACAACGCAAATGGAATTTGCCAAATGTAAATCACGCTTAAGTAAAAGCCTGAAGAAGTACATCAAACTGAACTGACTGTGAAAACTTCTTATCCATGTGGCCCTGAGAGCTAACTGTGGATCTGTGTACAAGTCTGCACATACATGTATGTTTGTATCAATACACCCCTCCCTTCCTCCTCCTCACACTAGGTCCATGTTTCACTCCTTCACACAGAGCAGCCTTGTGCTCCACTGATTCCTGTTCGGGCCCCAATTTCCCATATACAGACCATTAAATTTTATTTTAACATTTCAATATTATCTGAGTGTACACAAATCATCCGAGAGCTCAAGCAGTAAAGATTCCAGTCTGCTCTCCTAAATTATTCCACTAACAGTGGAATAAATGTGTAATGATACAGAACAACAATATTTCTAAAATCGCCTTAAGCCAATATTAATTTATTAACCCTGTCCACATAAAGCGGATTTCTCTAGTGGATAAGCACACCCAGACTACCAGCTTCAGACCCCCAGTTGTATAAGCACCTTTAATTTACTTTTTCTTTCCGATGTCACGGCTTTGACTGAACTAGGCCGGCTGAACAGAGAGACTATTCTATGCGTTCCCGCTCTTAGCGTTGTAAATAGAGAGATAGCTATCTGAGAGCGCAGCTGGGTGACGGGCACACACTGGCCGAATCATGTCTGCATTGATTTGAGCGCATGGTAGTACACTGTATCCTTTCTTACGAGAACACAATCGACCCATCTGTAGAAAAAGCAGAGGAGCTGATTGCTGGCACAGAGGGCTTGATTGTCCAATGAGATTTTGTATGGATTGGGTGCGTGACTAAACAGGTTCAAACCTGTGTATTTACAGTAAGCAACAAGACCGTGTAATTCAGCAAAGGAATAATATACAGTATAGTAAATAAAAACATATGTCCCAACAGATACAAAGTATAGTGTTTTTTCCATACATTATAT
>JAOTQY010000002.1:13602819-13629023 GCA_026413445.1 Dolichallabes microphthalmus
TTTAAGTCTAGGCTAAGAACCTATTTATTTAGCCAAGCATTTTTGTAAATAGATTTGCCTTAGGTAAAGGAGCAGATCTGGGTGACTCATGGACGTATTTGGTGAACTGGTATGTTTAGATGCTGTCTTCCCCACTCTCATTGATCTCTCAGGTTTGTTGACGGTGAGGTGATTATTTGCTTTACATCTCAGGGATCCCTCATGTCCGTGTTTCCTTCTGGCTCTCCCTTTCAGTTATGCTGTCATAGTTAGTCCTGCCGGAGTCCCTGCTTGCACTCTACACTAAATATACACTCACCTTATATATTATGTGACTGTGACCATCCCCAACTGTTATCTCTCCTCTTCCGCTCTCCTCTCTCTTTCTCTCTCCCTCTCTCTCTCTCTCCCTCTCTCTCTCTTTCCCTCTTTCTGTCGAGCTACACATGTCGTTCCTGTGCTGCCAGTGATCCAGACCCCCTCTGCCCTCTGGACTTGTCTGACTCGTCCTGGTGTCCCGTTCTGGTTGGAGATCTTGTCACATGGATGCCCTCTTTGGGATGCGTGTGGTGTCTGGGGACGGTTTCACTCTACCATGAAGACGGTTTGATGTTGACAGCTCTACCTGAGCCTCCAATAACTACCTGGACTCCATATTAACATCAATTAACATTAACTGTTATACTGAACCGCCTGCCACCTAACACACAGTATAAATGCAGATCAATTCCTGCTCTCTGTTTCACCCAAATGAGGATGGGTTCCCTGTTGAGTCTGGTTCCTCTCAAGGTTTCTTCCTTTCACCATCTCAGGGAGTTTTTCCTTGCCACTGTCGCCCTCGGCTTGCTCACCAGAGACAATCTGACCATTTTGATTCATACACATTCACATTTCATACAAACTTAAATAATTCTTTTGATTGTGTAAAGCTGCTTTGCGACAATGACAATGACAAGCGCTATACAAATAAAGTTGAGTTGAATTGAAATGAGGATGAGCAAAGAAAATAAGATACTGAAGCTCCTTCGTTGTTATTGTTGTTAGTGTTTAATATTAGAACTATCATCTTATAGAAACTGATGCCCCGCACCAACTTCCTGATTAGTGCTATGTACGGAGACATGGATGGGGGACAGGGAACCCCGATGCTGCCAGGCTGCCATTGTTGGTCCTTAAGCAACTGCCGCAAAAACGATGGATATATCTTCAAGGTGGATAGATATCTCCATGTACAAAACATTAAAATGTCTATAACGTTAATTGATCACTTGAATTTAAGTTTTTCTATAAACACTTAGCATACAATATTAGAGAGCCAGTTTCTATACACTGAACACTTTACTTAAATGTTTAGTGAAAATATTAGTGAAGAGGATTTTGTTGCGATAGTATTTCAAGTTTGAACGTCTTTTAACTTCACTTCCTATTTGCTTAGATGTGTCCTATTTCAAGATTTAATATCAAATGGGCTTCCTAGAACAGTGGTGCATTATATAGAATCACCTTGCACATATTATGCTAATCCTATTTAATGCTGAATTGATCCACAACAAGATTTTGAAAAAATTGTTTCCATATTTGGCCTGATTACTAAAGTTTGTGTACGACGGACTTCCGGTTAGCGGCCAAATGGAGTAGACGTGTTAGTTAGCTGCTCCAACAACTTCGAATTTCTTCACTCCCTTTTTCGTCTTTAAATGCTAAATTAAATCTTTAGGTTTACAATAACTTTATACTCTACCCCACGGTTATCTACTTTTCATTTGCAATGGCTACCAGGAGTGTTAAAGCTGTGAAAAAAGACGACTCTGCGACCGCTCCAACGGTCGAGGCTATCTCTGCTCTCTTAGATAAACACCATGAGTCGTTAGCGGCTGAATCTTCCTTTAGTTTACTAGTAAGTAGGTAGTTTACTAGTAAGTAAACTGTAAGTTTACTAGTAAAACTAGTAAGTTTAAGTTTACTAGGAAGTAAACTGGACCAAATCCAAGCCCAAGTAGAGGACCATTGACAGCGCTTACCATCACTAGAACTCGCTACAGATGCCCTGAACCAGTGTGTGACCGAGTTGGAGAATATCTGCTCCGGACTTCGGGAAAACAACACTAAGTTGGGCTACAACAGCAGAAGAGCACTTTGGGTTACACTTCTGTCGATCGAAAACAGAAAGTCGGCAGTCGGCACAGGCTCACCAAAGCTGGACAATTGAAGGTTGGAAAAACATAGATTCATCTAGTAAATCTTGATTTCTGCTGACATGCTGAATTTTGCACAACAGCATAAATCCATGGACCCAACCTGCCTATTGTTAACAGCCCTGGCTGGTAGAGATGGTGTAATAGTGTGTAGAACATCAGCCTATAAAGAGCTTTCTATACATCTTATAAATTTATTTGCTTTTTAAATGCATGTATTGTTAGTGAGTGTTTCTACACTTTGTGCATGACATTGGCCAATGGGTCAGATGAAAACTTGAATCAGGAAAGCATCTGACAAGTGATTTGACAAGATTTGTTGCCTGGATTCATGAACTTTTTCAGTTACAGTTACTCTTAATGGTTTACACCCGTCATGCTGTTTGGTGGCTTGCAAGTTGGCATTGAGGCAAATGTACTATATGGATAGCTGAATAATCAGCACTCGCTGGTAGGGCTGGGCCATGTTATAACTTTCACGGTAATACCGGTACAATGTTAGGCAATGATAAGAAAATGAAATATCGCAATAGAATTTGATTTGAATTTAGAATATGGGTAAAACGCACATGCGCAGTGCCTTGGTTTTCATACGCTCATGGCGGAAAAAGCATGGTGGCGGCGGAGAATGAGAAGGGCGAAAGCGGATCTTTGAATGAAACAGATGAACCAGAATTGGTTTGTAAAAATGGTGCAACTTCAGTGGTGTGGAACTGGTTTGGTTTTCACCCGTCAGATACCAAACAAAGCACAATTTTTTGTAGAACATGTAACCTATTTCATCATTTAAAGCAGAAGCACTTGTTGGAGTATAACAAAGCTGTTAAAGCACGTGAAGAACCTCCATGAGCAGTAGCATAATTTATCTGTTTTTTTGTTTGCTTGTTTTGTTTTTACTCAAGAGTCTGTGCAATTTTATTATTTGACTTATTTATTTGCCACACTGCAGTTTTATGTTGCAAAGCAACTCTTTTTAAGTTTTGTGGATATTAAACTTGGTTATGCTCAGGATATGTCAGCCCATTTCAACTGGAAATGCCTTTTGGTTAAATTGTCAGCAAGGAATTTGCATTTGCACTTTATGTTTTTTTTTGCACTAATAAAGTTTTGGAATTGTAAAGTATTTTGTCTCGTGTCAATCATATCATCAGTTATATCGTTATCGCAAATTTTCAAATATATATCGTGATAAATATTTTTGGCCATATTGCCCTGCCCTACTCGCTGGGACAACATAGGAAAAAATTACTTTGGTAGCAGGTGCTGCTCGTCTCCCTCACTGTGTGGTTTCTCTTCTGTAAGAGGAAGCTCTGCATTTCCCCATGGTTGGTTGTGAACGCTTGGTGACTCTGGAGTCTGTATTCTTCTGGGAGATGGAACTGGAGTGCATACAGGTGTTTTCACTTGCTCCTTTTCTGGTTCTGAGAGAAGGACAATGTTTTAATAGGAAAGGTCTTAAGAAAGTAGACCAGAGGTTCACAACCCTCACCTTCGATGACCCCTGGCAAGCACAATTTAGCATTTCTTACTCAGAAAAGTTTGTTAAATAGCTGATTGGTTCACTCGTGTGCTGGGATAAACACTATCCCAGAGAAAACACTAACACTAAAATATTCAGGTCAGGGGGGATTCTCCAGGACCAGGATTGGAACTACTGAAGTAAACAATAACCATATAAAAGAAACAGGCAAAAGGTCTTAAAATGTGCTTAAAATAAATACTGTCAGACCTGGTAAAACTGGCTGCTGAGGCTGTGCATGCTGGGAATCTCTGGGTGAATGAGCAGGGGAAGGATGCGCTGAGAGATCTGGAGTGCTGATGGGAGAGGGCACCTCCCTCAGAGCTGGAGGATTCTCTTTCACACTGGGTTCGGGAGTTGGCACTGGTGTCGGTACTGCACTCTCCTGTGACAGAATTAACAAATCATTAGAACACAGGTGCCTCTGGAAAACTAATAATCATTAACAATGGATGAACTAGCACTGATGTGTTAAAGAAATTATTACAAGAATAAGTGCTTTATGTGAACCTATTTACCTGCTGATTGTGTGTACCCTTTGCTGAAGATGGAGCAGGAGACTCTCTTGGGTCCTCTCTCTGGGCCAGTGTTAGGGCAATCATATCAGCCAGCACCTCATTGATATACTGCCGGATGAGCTCTGAGTCCACTGGCACGCCAGCATCCACAAACAGCTGCAGCACTCTTGCTGTCTCCGCCAACCCACAGAAAAACACAGAAAAGCCCTCATCATTACACACATAAATGGCTATGATTTCATTAAAAATGTGTCTAGTTTTGGTTGAGGATATTCTGTATTCTGCAGAGGCAGTTTGGAGCAAAGAAGAGAATATGGTAATATATGATTGTGTGAGACAAAATGGTGCCACATAAATCTCCATATTTCAGCATCCAGGGCAATTTTAGGCCAGTGCCAGGAACAATCAGCATTCTGCTGACAGTTTGACTGATTGTTTGGCTGCTAACAGACCCTGGCTCAGGCCTGTCATAAAACCATTCCCCATTTCTGACCAATGTCTCTTGATCAAATAGAACTATTTCACATGTCGGTAGGTTTTTTTTTTTTTTATCGCTATATTAAACAAAAGGCTACAGAATGCTGTAGAAACAGTGGCCAGCATTCTGCAATATTTTAACCTCTAACTAAACCTTAAAAAGTTCCTGATTCTAAAACAGAAACATTCTCACGACTTTCTACTTTGCATTCATGACCCGTCAGCATTACTAGTACACACAAAAAGCACATATAATGCAGCTTTCTTGGAATGAATGCTTCATTCTGAGACATTGGAGTACTAGGATGCCCACTTCAGCAGAAGACTCCAGTCAGTCTATGAATGTGCTGACTAGGGTTTGCTGCTTGCAGACTTGTAGCCTCCTCTGCAAATTTGATACGTCATTGATCTTTCTATTAAACGAGAGTGGGGATTAATGAGGCGGGCAGTGAGAGCGTGGGTTGAGTTGAAGTGAGCTGAGTGAAATGGAGGAGAGGAGGAGTGTGGGGAATGAGGAAGAGCAATCTTGTCCCAGCGCACCGACAGATTTGACAAATGCACCGCTCACTTCTGCACGAACTATGAATCAAAATTATGAGACTTAAAAAGGAAAAGTCTCCCTATTCTACTGGTTTCCATCAGATAACCTTAACTGTTTTTTTTTTGTGGTTTTTTTTTTGCATCTTGAATAAAAGCAATTTATTGGTTGAAGCAACACTGTACTTAAACGCAGGTGGCAATGTACTGTAGGTATTACTATACTGACAGTGATGGGTGACCAGAGCATTTCAGCACTATTATGTTCTTCATAAAATACCTGGTGTCAGGATTTAATATCACAAAACTATCGGGAGGATTTGATTTACCTCTGGTGTCTGAGGTAGCACTGTCCTCTGGCTCTGACTGGGTGGTTGGATCTGTATGGGCTGGCCGAGGGAACATCCTGATCATCATCCTTGCCATTACCTGCTGCTCCACCCTACACGAGCAAAAAAACTCACTCAAAACTGCTTATATTTATGAAATGTAATATATGTATTGTTTCACTGATACAGAATTACAGAATTGGGCAGGGGTTCACAAAATGTCTGAAGGTGAAAAGAAGTTTATGTAAATACTGCAGAATTTTTATACTTACTTAATACTACTACTAATAAAATGTATATATATATATAAATAAATAATTGGCCGTTATTACCAAATTGTAAGCAATTACAAGAGACGGTCAAGTCAAACCAGGACCTTTGATTGTACCATTCAAACAGTTTTGAGAGTAAAAACTACCTTGACTTCTCTATATAATCTCCTGTAACACTAATGCACTTATCCCTGGGTTTCACTACTGCTTAGAGGTAGAATGATTTCTACAGTAAGGGTTAAGCTGGATCCTTGATCATGTCTGAAGCGTTGGTGTCCCAGGAACTCCTTTAATGGCCCAAACATGTGGAAATGGCATGGGGCGAGGTCAGGCCTCTTATGGGCGATGTGGCAACAACCTAGTTTCTGCAAGTGGTGTTCGTGAACAATTGGGCTCCGAGCCACCTTGGCTAGAATCATCATTCACGGAGGTACGGTGGTCTTTAAAACATTTGGAACATTCAAATATTCTACTGCAGCTAAGAGTCTCATCACCGTACCTCTGCATGAAGTCTTCTGTAAATATTCATTTAGTTTTTTTTTTTTATGCCTTCATGCATAAGAAATTTCATCACAAGTCCTGGTTTGACTTACACACTCCTTGTACAAACCTGCATGCACGTAATGAATTATATATCAATTATATAATTTTCCACTTCTACAATTCTATATATATTTAAACAATCACACTACTGTATGTCTCACAGGGGAGATCTCTCTTTTTACATCCACTCAAGGTTTCTTTTTTTATGTCATCTCAGAGGATTTTTTTCTTGCCACTGTCACCTCTTACTTAGATTCTAACTCCTTGGTGTTTCCTATTTTTAAATACTTTCTACATTGTAAAAACAATGCTGAAGGCATCCAAAATATATAACAATCTCATTTGAACAGTTGATATCGAGATGTGTCTGCTACTTATGCAGCATTGTTCAGTATTGTTCTAGAATGTGGAAAATAAATCAAAACTTGTTTCCAAACATTTGACTGGTACTGTACATGCAGGCCAATGGAAACAGAGGGGTGGGGTTGGGGAATAATGAGGCCAAAGTGGCACATCCTATACATAAAAACTTCCCTAAACTAAACTAAAAATGTAAAAATAAATGTCTGTAAACCACAGAATTGAGACAAGGGTTGATGAAGTGCAACAAATGGTAAAAAAAAAAAAAATAGAACACCCTCACCACTCAACAAGTCTGTTCTCCAGGGTCTCTCTGTGCTGGATGGCAGCAAGTATGGGTTGGGTGAGGGTACTAGGCTGGTGCGGTTGTGTCGGGAACGTGGGACCATGGTACAGAGCAGCTGGGGGAGACGGCAGTCCATGTAGCTCTATAGGAGCATCAGGAAATTCGCCCTCCATCTCAGGCTCCTAATTTTACAGTAGACCAAGAGAATTAGTTAGTTTTACAATAAAACACCAGGTCTGTACAACAAGGATATCAACCTCACCACAATCATAGGGTAGGGACATATACTCTTTAGCTGAGAACTGCAAACATATATTACACAACATACACAATCAGAGCAGCCAATATTGTCTTAGCAGGATTGAGAAAAGTGAGACATTCGTCTTCTGCTTTTCTACTTTCAGTTATGTGAGTTAGCACTGAACCCTTTGGTCACTGGTTTGCATTATGCACAAATTCCTCTGGCACAGAGTCAGAGAGCCTTGGGTAAGCCTGGACCAAATGGCTCATTCCCAGTGGCCAGGCTCCAGAGAGACACAGAAAGAGGGTGGAAATAATGGAGAAAAAGAGAGAGTGAGATTCTTAGCAAAAAACAGTGAAAAAAAAACTCAACTTGGCGTTGTTTGCCAGTCACTGAGTTTGTTTGAAGTTTATGGCTCCATCACAGTCCCAGTCCGCCAGAGTGGAAACACTGGAGGCTTAGAGCAGTGACATTTTAGGAGTGGGCATCTGGCCCTGGTTGCTCCTGGAGACGGCTTGTTTGATGAGGTCTGGGCTGGAGTGGCTGCGCCCTTTATTTGACAGCTGGGAGGGCTAGAAGACTAAGTGGAAGAAAGAGTGCCAGGCATAATTGGATTTTTAGCCTAATTAAAGGCAAATCTCATGCACAGCACTTAAATTCTTTTATAGTCTTCTCTGTTTGGTTTGTTTGAAGTGCTGGAACAATAGCTCTGACCTTAACTGTCACGAGAAACAATCCAATGAGCAGTATAATTCTGACACGGCTCTAGTTTTCCACCGCTATTCAATTACAAAAAAATATTCAATTGCAAAATATGCTGTGCTTGTTACGGAACCTTATATAATTGTAGTAGATCATGCACAGCTTTTAAAAAGACACTAATTAAATATGCAATATTATGGAGCTTTTACTGACCAAATGTTCGAGAAGAATCAGCACTAACAAATAAAATAACTCCTCAGTTGTCTATGAAAAAAAGATACGGCAGGTCTGTGCCTGCAGTTTGCTTCTACAACCAAAAGGGGGCAATGTGGATTAGGCCATGTTATTCCAAGTGCCTTAACCTTCTTCTATTTTCATTATCTACACTCTTCCTCTTCACTAGATACAAAAGCATGTGAGAACAACATGGATCGTCTCTTCTCTCAGTCTAACGACCGCTGTGCTATTTCTGTGCTAACTGATGCTTGCCCTTGACCGACCTGGAATGGGCCTACAGTGTGATATCCTGAGAAGCTTTCTCTGCTTGTTAGCCATAAATATGGGAGGCTTATGGCTTTGGGTGTATGCTTGACTGAACTGTGATGTGAGACGAATTCTTGAACAGCTAGTGTCTGAGTGGCACCGAACAAAGAGGGTTACGGGCTGTGCACACACACACACACACACACACACCACGCCCTTCCAGTACCAATCACCTAAATCGACGTTTTCGAGGGTAGGTTTTATAATCCATTCTTTCTGTATGGGTAATTAGTGAAAGTGATGTTGTCTTTCACCCTTTACCTGTCCAAATCTTGTTATCCGCATGCCAAGCCCTTCACGTCTGATGTTTCCGGAAAGGTGCCGTCAGACCAAATGTTTATTTGCGGTTTCGTTAACCTTAATTTGCGCATGAATTTCTGTTCTCAAGGCGGACGGGGTGCTGTCAGCCGCTAGGCAAGTGAGCAGATGACCTTTGTGCTGTGTGCTCAAGCATGTGCGATCAGGACAACTTCACATTGTGTTGCACTTTAATTCGATTTACCTGGCTGTTGTCTGTCACCTCCAAGATGTTGGTTCCAGGAAAGCCATCAGTCTCGTCTGTCTCGTCCCCGAACGCACGGATGTCTGCTCCAGTCTGGGAATAGAAGGTCAACGAGGCGCACAATGTAAGTAAAATCCCCATGCCATTAATAGCCTGGGGGATTATGAGTCTATAAGTGTATGAATTATTAAAGATCATGATGTCAGTCTGAAGCAGGTGATTACAATTGACCATGCACCATAACACAATGCTGTTTGAAATGCAATTATCACACAGCACCGTCCATTTTGCATGTACACAACTCTCTCTCACACACACACACACACACACACACACACACACACACACAGACACACACAGACACACACAGACAGACAGACAGACACACACACAGACAGACAGACACACACACAGACAGACAGACAGACAGACACACACACACAGACACACACACACAGGCCCTTAAGTATCTCCTGATGCTCTTTCCGCCAATCCCTGCTGCCTCTTATCAGGGCCATGGAGCTGAGTAACGAAGAGCACAATTACTCTTCCCTGAGCCTCACTCATTCCTTTCAAGCACATTACATTACATGAGGGGGCAAAAAAAAAAAAAAGCCCCTTAGGAATCAACTCTGATTGTGTGTACACACATACACACACACACTGATTGCAGAGGTCATGAGCTGTCCTGCTCATGAGTCTTTTATATGAAAGAATCACAAGTCCTTCCCCCAGGGGTCACAAACACCGGCTCTGCCGGCTCGTCTTCGTCGCTATGGTAACCAAGAGAGCTCCTTGATTCATGTTCACTCAGCGTGAGATGGAGCCGAAGCTAAGCAGACACAGACAAGACACTGTGCAGTGCGCTCTGCAGAGGAAAACACATCACAGGTGCGCCATATTTACTAGCTCTTAAGCCCAGAATGATCTTTGGATTACGACGCAGCAAACGTGTGGGTTTTTTCTGTCAAACCATAGACCTGTTCCAGTTTAAAGAAAATCTAATATTGCAGCACATGAATGATGCTATGAACCAAAATAAGATATTCTAATATTAGGCGTATAGGGTAAAATATGTGTGAGTGCATGTTAATGGAGGCCTTAAAGCTTTACATTTGAGTTACACCTTTGTAAAATGTAGACTTTTATATAAGATTTTATCACTGATATTAATAATAACAAAAGGATTTAAGATTTAGTATTTCAAGTTGGTGTAATGTATAATAGTTTTGGTTTAAAGCCATTCAAGTTTAACTGACCTGTTAATTACAATAACTTATCTAATGTAATTGAACTTTTACATAATTTCAGTCAGATCGTGGGCGATCGTGATCACCATCTCTGCCGTGTATTTAGAAAAACATGTATCGCACTTCGAGAACTGTGGGTGTAGTATGTAATGATGATGCACGCATACAAACGAGAAGAGCGCTACACGTGTGTGAAACAACAGAGAGGGCCTGCAACAGAAACTGACAGCGCCCCTTCGTTATATCATTCATTACTATTCCCTACCGCAACCCACACACATACACGCATACATACACATACACACACACACTCGCAGCATTAAAATAGGCTGCAAGACACAAGCAGGTCAATAACCAGTCAGTTCACTGCAATTGCAGAAAAGGTAAGATATAAACCACTATCTTTGACACAGTCTCTCACTGCCACACAAAAACAGGAAGAAAAAAAAAAACATACAGAGAATTCTTTTTCCAAAACACTGCTTCATGAATCCGACCCGTATCCAAGGCAAATCCAGCCGCATGGGAATTGTGAAAACTGCGCCTGAAATAAATTCCAACCCAGTTGCACTAGGTGCTGCAAAACCCAGCACTGTGCTCACAGAGAAGTCTACGAGGACACACTCATCTATTTTTCAGCACACTCCGTGTGTGTCATCTTGGCATGTTTAGTGAGGTGTGGTCATATTCAATTCCCTCTGTCAGACAGAACACAGGCCAGAAAAGCATGAGCAAGAGAGCTTTTGGTTTGAAAGCATGTGCAAGAATCAAAGGCTGTTTGTGTGTATGCGTGTGTAACTAGGAGACTGTGTAAATGTGTGTTTGTGTGTGCGTACAGCGCAGAGTGCTTCTGAGGCTGACGAGTGCCAGGCCGATGAGTCATTGGCAGCTTAATGCAAAGAAAGATGGACAGTAATGGAGAAAGTTGGTAGAAACGAGGACAACCGAGCTGTGACTGTGCTCTCAGCAGACTAACGCGCCTCCTCAGGGGAGAGGATCATTACTGTTACAGTCTTCACCATCTCCACTAACCTGCAAACAGCACATCTGGGGAAAGAAGACACAGTAACTGCTGCATTTAACATTTGGCAAGCTACCCTCGCGTCTAGCGAAAGACGTAACCGGAGAGCAGAAATCAAAGAACTGTTCAAGGTTGCTGAAAATAAAGCTTGATAATACAGTAGAATAAAAGAAAAGACAGTCGAAATGACTACAAGCATCATTTAGATATGCAATGACTTATGCTAAAATGTGTTCAGGTTTGATTATTTTCTACAAAGACAAAGAAATCAGATCAAAAATTAAACTGCAGGTCATTGTGTGAATAGATTTTATAGACATTATATAACATCATTGATCAGATTTAACTTACATTTAATATAATGCAAGTCTTTTGTATAAAGTGACAAAAATAATAATAATAATAAATAAATAAATAAAATGAAACAAAATAAAATATAAAACTGTAAAGTTGGTGTGTCTGTTCATTCAAGATATTTGCAAAAAAATAATTTGGGGGGAATATAAGATGAGTAATAGATGATGGTTTTTGGAATTTGTGTCTGTTTGTTTGTGCAAACGTTTGTTTGTACGTAAAAACTACTGGACAAATTTTAATGGGGTTTTCACAGGTGCATTTGCCGAGCTTAAGGTAACATATAGGCTTTGATTCATCGCAATTGATTCACGGGATAAGAAGGTATGCTCTTTTAAATAGAAAACACCCTTATAACATAAAAATATTAATAATAATCAGAATCAAAACAAAGAAAAAAAATCAACCTTGAAAAATCATTAGTCCATCTCTAAATTCAGCAGATGGCGCTGTAATTTTTTTTTACTTATGAGTTGTTGTTGTTGTTGTTGTTGATCTTTCGGCTGCTCCCGACAAGGGGTCGCCACAGCTGTGCAACTGAAATCTACTTAATAAATGCGACTTCACACCTTCAGTCCGTGCACTTCACGTTAACACGTTAAAATTTAACTTCATTACAAAATTCAACAGAAGGCGTTATACATTTTTAAAAAAGCAAATTAAATTCATAACATAAATTGTCTAAATAACGGATTAAATTTTTTAAAAAATAACAAAAAAACTGAGTACTTAAATGGCGGACCTTACACGTTAGATTACTTGTTACATCAAAAGAGTAATCCAAGTACTCTAATGCGTTACTTTGTAACGCGTTTCACCCAACACTGATCATAATACAGTATATGTATTTCATCTTGCTATTTTTATCGGCTTGTGTATATGGTCAGTCTCTTGTGTAACTGAGATACACCTCAGTTTTCTTCTTAATAGTTATGGTTCTAGTTATACCTGATGGTTGAATCACTGTGTGCCCAATTTTAGTATTAACTACATGTAACTCAACTCTAAATGCAGTCTTTAGACACTAAACTACATAACATGTACCTTACTGTAAAGTTCAATCATACACAATTATGTCTACAAATGCAGTTGGATGTTTTTAATACATTTCAGATATTTTACTGTTATTGTATTTGAAGGTCATGTATTACTACTGGACATACTATAGGTGTTATAACCGCTGATGGTATTAATAATGTTTTTGTTTTTTTTTGGTAAATGATTTAACACACTCTCACCAGATGTGAATTTGATCATAGAGATATGTCGAGGGATACACAAAAAATTAAATAACGTTGGTGAAATGCCACTATGCGGTGTCACCCAAACCCTTTGAATCTGGTTCCACTGCAGGTTTCTCATGTTGCCTCTGGGAGCTTTTTCCTGCCGCTGCCTCTGGCTTGCTCATTACAATTCTGCAAGCATATTTGTGTGAAGCAGTTTTGTGTCCATGTCTATTGTTAAAAGGATTATACAATTCACTTTGAACTGCGTGCGGATTCAGCTGTTGATACATCATTCATAAGAGCGATATGATGACCTTTAAACTATCAGCCTGAGCCATCAAAAGTGCATAAACATGAGCAAGCGAGCACAGAGAGTTTACCACCAATGACTCATTTCCGAAGCTCTCGCAGTGCCTGATCAGTGATGTAAAGAGCTTCTGGAATGTTTTGTGTTTCTAAAGCAGACCTCATTCGCCGACGAGTTTCACTGATGCTCCTTCCTCTCGGCACTCCCGCTCTAAATCGGCTAACCGACGACCCTGCTGAGCCGCATGCGTTGCCTAGCAACCGGATGTGAACAGGCAAGGACTGAGATTGCTGGAGCGTGAGCAGCCAAGATGTAACAGAGCAATGCAGCCATGCTGCTCGGAAACACTTCCTCATCAGCTCACATGCAGACTTGTATGGCAGGCTTGGTATAAATGGTAGGTCAATGATAAATGGCAATGAAAATACCAGCTAGCTGTTTGGAGCTCTGCCAAAATCTAATATCCATCCATTTAGAGGAACCGAGCCAAGACTACCTGCTATATGAGAAACATAATGGGCTTTCTGGCTGCAATGTGCACCCATAGACACAGTGAAGCACTAGAGAAACAGTGACGGTTCTGTGAGTTTGACCTGATAGACTGCAGAAACATTACGCCCGTGTTGCTAGCAGCACAATCCTTCTTTGTAGAAGTCTAAAAGCAGGTCTCCTTAGCGCTTCTTCTCACTGCGCCACTGTTGCAGAAACACACACATAAACAGAACACAGGGGCACACAATCTCCAACAGAGACCCCCTTCTAATCTATAGTTCCACTCTGTGGAAGAGTGATGGAAGAGCTTCGGGTGTCTTATTGAAATGCTACCACACACCTACGCAGCCTAATGACTGCAGGTGCATAAACCTAAACGTGGAGCAGACTACATTATCGCATAGCTGAGCCCGAGGAGACTCATGTCTGGTGAAAGACTCGCACATACGGAAGGCACATGAGAAGTGTGTTTATGTTCTGTGTAGGCTGATTACCTGAAAGGATGAAGAAGGGAGGTGATGAGGAGGAGGAGGAGGTGAGGGAGAGGATGTACGGCTCAGGGCTGATACGCTCTCGATGTTCACACTGGGCTGAACCTGGATGCAGAAAGAGTCATTTAATTATAGTGTGCAGAAAGCAACAGGACGTGTGCACTGAGCAGCAGACATAAAGTCATTAGATGGACTGCAAGCAGAAGAGACAATGCGCTGTGACCTGTCAGCTAAATCGATATGCTGAGTATGACTGAAATTTATTCAGGCAACGTTATAACATTACAAGATCCGAGAGACAAGCTTCTGGGAGAAGAGAGCTATTACCTGTATTTGTAAGTTTGGGGCAGGTTTCTTGGGTCCAGACTGCACTTCCAGCAGCAAGGTGTTGGGCTTACGGATAACTGGAGTCACTTTGGGGGCAGGAGGGATGGAGGTTATCACAGTTGCAGGCTTGTCACTGATGACAACCCGTGAAAGCAAAGCACCTTGGCCATCAACTCTGGGCTTGCCTAAAGAAGTGTACATTATAAAAGTTTAAAGTTGTAACTCTCATCAAGTACAGAAGAAAAAACTGTAGCCTTTAAATAAAAAACATTTAAGCCAAATTAACATTTTGGATAAAGAATGTACAGTAAAAGGGACGGTTTTATATTATATAGATCCTAAGACTGGATTTACATTTAAGCAGTTAATGTACAATAGGTCATTATTATACTGTCATTATTTTCCATTGGCTAAAATTGTGATGGTATTTTATCAAGCATATCATACTGTACATAACTTGTGTACTGTACACACAACTCCATCATACTATACTCTGCTTGTAAAGTGAATAGGAGAATTACTATTATTTAAAAGGTGTGACCAAGAAACCAGGATTGCATCTGAATTTATGAATTTTGAAATATCTGAGCTCACGACAAATCTCACTAAAGACGGAGAAAAATCTCGATAAATCAAGATCAAACATTAACAAATAATATCTTCTTTTGCTTGAGAAAGCAGTACTTTTCATAACCCATATTTTATTCTTCAAGCGAATGCATAATGTGGTAATAGTTAATATTTGAATGCATTACATAATGTAACCTTTTAAGTAATTAGAATTCAATTGCACCTTTACGAGAGACTGACAGCTCCAGCTGACATACCGACTTGCATAAGGACAGAGAGAAAAGGAAAAATGCAGATAATTGACAGATAGTCTGAACTTGGCATCACCAGCGCTAAAAATGCCGCAAAGAGGCGGCAGTGCCTCACAAATGAAAAAAAGACAAACAAATAATCAATCTGTCCTCATTTTCTCCCTGCACCACAGCAGCCTGACGCATTGTTCCGCACTCGGAGCACTAATATACACGTGGACTCCTGATGCACTACGTGTTCCTGTAGCGAAGCCCTGAAGCTCTGCTCGTGCCTCCCTGTTCTGACAAAGAAGATAGCATCTCAGTGCTATTTACACGCACGGACATGCAGCAAGCCATGCTCTCACATGAATGGGATATTGAAAACAGCCTTCCCCTGAAGCAGCTGGAACTGAACTACACCTATCTACTCCTTTACTCGAGAGAGGTCATAAAGGACATCCACAACACTCGGACCCTGTTTAAACCCAAGCGCACACACAAACAAACACATCTGCCAGGCTGGGACGCCAGCCCAGCTTCATGACCGGCATCCATTGTGGAAGTGGACCAAGAGACAAAGAAGTTCAGCCAGAGTACACTAACAGAGTCAGGTCGCTGGCTCTCGTCTCCGCATGGGGCACGCAAATGGTCATGGGTTTACTCAATCGCAAAGGAACACGAGCTTGGCCATGCCACATTAACACCCAAGAGGGGAGCTTGTATTTGCGTAAATCTGCTGCAGGCACAGAAATCTGTTTTTCCAAGTTTTTTCATTGAGCTAAGCAAATAAGAAGTAGCTTTATGATTTCCATAATTTGCCTGAAGGGGATCCAAATGGTGGCTTTGAGGCAAGAGGCTCTGACTCGTGTAGAGTGAAAAAAAATATATATATCTGATAGGAAACATGTGGGTTCAGTTGCATAGAAGTAAAAATGTTACCAGGGAAGAGATTCATTTGCATTCCTGTATTCAGGATAGGGGAAAGTAAAAATAATCCAAACTAAATACACCATAAGTATGTATGTTAAGAAACGAGTAGTGATTTTAGTAGCAGACAGAAGAAACAACCAAACAGTGTAACAGTGCATGACAGAGACCAGGCCATGCTGTCGGGAGCAGGAGAATGTAGCCGCATTAAATTTGGAAAGAGATCACAGTGTCTCTCTTTGCCTTAACCATTACTGATGTGCCAGCCAATCCTGGGTCATGTGTTGAGTGGTTAGTGCTCTTATGCAGAGCCGCTTGGCAACCTTGCAGTGGGAGGAGTGTGCAGCCTTGTGCATTTCAATTTGTTAGTATAAATATGCAACAAAACTGCTATTGTGCACTAGGAACGTAGCATTCTGAAACTGGATGAAAAACAAAAAGGCAAAGTACCGAGTCTGGCACAAACTGAAAATTTTATATTCATCAATGCTTTTGCAACAAGAACATTCGCAGAATATCTCAAAAGTAGCATAAAGTAGAAAGTAGCTTAACTGACAATCAAATCTTAAGTACAGAATTAAATCAGCTCCGATCGGGGAGAGTTTGGCTTGATATGTACCTTCCCAGATCTGCCATGCAGAACTTCATAAGCAGATTTGTGGGAAGCCGTCTGCCATACTTAGCCGGTGTCTGAAACTCTGAGGCAGTCCGCGGATGTGCCTGCCTGAACAGCTGCTGCAGATGAAAGACTCTCTGTGCTTCCCTGGGGGCCTCTGCCAATCCCACTGTCCTCTCCGGGGAGCCACGGAGCCGGGAAAATAGGGCAACTCAAAGCTCCAGCTCTGCAGAGTGTCAATGGGGGGGTGGGGAGGGAGCGGGGGGGTAATCTGGCCAGGTCTGCCCCCTCACATCCACACTACACAGCACCGCGGCACGGTCTGGGAAGTTATTAACGAGTCTGGAACTTTCCTGGGCTTCAGTCAGACACACACACACACATGCTCAAACAAACTGTGATGTGAAATAAGATAGCCACCAGGACTGAAGCAGGGAGACTGCTCTGAAATGTCTGATGAGATTAAACCACCTCAGGGAGCAGCGGCCACTGCCGTTCCATAGCGTGCTCTCTGTAAAAGCAGGGTCTACGGAGAAGGATCCTGTATTCAGATAACCTCCATGATAAAGGAGTGTGTATGCAGTGCTTAAAGATGACACCAGCTTAAGAAAAGCTAAATGCTAACTGTAGAATTATATAATATAGAGCCAAAGATTAAAAAAAAATAATGTCTTTGTAATATCAGATAGGTTTATGAGTTTATTCTTGCCTAAAATAGATTATGGCATTAATAGTAATTCAGCCCATTGAAATGGCATTCAGCAGTCCCGCACAATTAATCAGATAAAAATCTAAATCGCAATATGAGCCTGTGGAATTACCTGCAATTTATTACAGGTAATATACACATAGTCTGGAATTTATGTTGAGTTTATCAATTTGCTTATTTTTAAAATAATCTTAAGTGGATATATAGCGATTGGCAAACATTCTCTTAATGAGATAATTTGTCCAGTTATTTCCTGTTGGCTATGATGAATGTATTTGAATACAAAATGATACATTAAATAGTGATAATAATAATAATAATAATAACAACAATCATAATAATAATAACTGCAATGTAATTGATCTAATCATGCAACTGTAGCATTCAGTAAAACAAAAATCACAGCAAAGGATCCAGGGTGGTGAACAGGTAACACAGCCGTAACACACGGCTTCTTAGCTCCTCCTTACTACCTCGACAACCCAAAAATTCTTTGAAATGTCTACATTTTACTGTTATTGTTTCCACTCCTAATTTATTCTCAGAGCTTGTGTAAGGACATGCTTTTTGTTTAAAAATTCCATTTATATCGCACTCTTACATGGAACGATACGCTCTACGATACCTTTCTTTCTTCTTCTTCTGCTCTGAGAGACGCAGCTAGTTCTCTCTC
Organism: Dolichallabes microphthalmus; assembly: GCA_026413445.1. Lineage (NCBI taxonomy): Eukaryota > Metazoa > Chordata > Actinopteri > Siluriformes > Clariidae > Dolichallabes > Dolichallabes microphthalmus. Next base: position 13,621,019 of record JAOTQY010000002.1, read on the forward strand.
TCTCACTCTTACAACTTGAAAAGCATACCTTGAAAAGGATGCACAGCTGTTTTAAATCTAAAAGACTAGCTCTCTTTTATTTAAGAGGAGAAAGTTGTGTCTGTCTCACGCTGGCGATGGCCACTGCATTGCAGATGTGATTAGACGAGGCTTTGTTCGCCCTGCCGCAGCTCAGAGCAGAGGTCAGCTCAGCCGCTGGGTGACGGAGCACAAAATGGCCTGAATATCAGAAGTTTAACAGAAATAAAGAACGGTGGCTTTTTCAGACCTTTAGAGAAATAATTTATGGAGAATTTGGTTGAAGCCAAATAGTGCACCACCTTAATGTCTGTGAAAAAGCAAGGAGCAACATGAGTATGTGCAATACGCACAAATGTGTTCAATTAGATATGTGGCGATGTTTCACCCTTACTCTTTTTTATAAAAGAACCACAAATTCCTTTATGTACGTAGTCTGGCAACTAACTTTCTTCTTCACTACAAGGTCGGTCATGAGGCATAGCTTGCGGGGATTTGAACCGGGAAATGAGAAAACATTACAGGGTTATGACAATAAGGGGATTAAAAAAGGTAGGCAGAATAGAGGCTTTACATGAGCAAAGACTCGACACATAATGAAGAACTCACACAGCTAAATGTCTGTCTAATTATGTCCACTTTTATGCTGCTATGTTCTCAGCGTCAACAAAAACGATGAGGAGCTTGCCAGCAGCAGGATGTGGAGGCTGTCTGGGTTAGGCTTTAGCACTGTGCTTTACTGCAGAGTGAACAGAACTCCACAGCGCTTAGCTGTTAATGTAGTGTCATTAAGATGGAGGCTCCTGCCGCGGTACAGAGCTAGTTAAGGTAGCGCCATTACAGCCCATGACTGCAATTTAAAAACACCACCACAATAATATTAAAACTCTTTTTGGTCAACTGAAGATAATGTTTCAAGTGGAAGTTAATGGACCTTAACTCGTAGCTAATAAACCTGGGGAGCAGCGCAGTCTTTAGTAAACTGGATAAAAATATAAACTGTAATCGGTGACGATCGTCATAAACGGAAAGATATAGCTGGTATGAAAGACTGAGATGGAATTAAGCCTACCCAGAGGAATGGCCATGGGCATGAGGTAGCCTTTTAACACAGATCCAGGTTGCTGCTCCTCAACCGGACTGAACAGGTACTGGGGCTGAGAGGTCACTGGCTGCAGGAGAGTCGCATCACAGACGCTGGTTTGGGTTTTGCAAGACTTCATTTTCACACCTGGGACATATAGAATTTATAAAATGTTTACACCATTTATAAAACATGTATAAAATTTATGAGGGAGCCAAAAAACCCTCAGTTATTATTCAGTAATTAATCTTAAAACGTATTATCCCATAATTATTATGAATTATTCAGGCAGTGTACTATAACTTTATTGCATCTAAGATTCATGGCTCAAATCTGCTGCCATTATGCACATCTGTATCATAAATGGCAGAGTGATGTACAATCCGCCTTCATAAGCACTGGAACGACTAGGATAATTCTTTTGTTTTTGGGTTTGAGATGATGGCTCAGAATTTCAGCTTACATCTAGATGTTTTAAGCAACAAAAAAAAATGGCACCTTCCATGGAAGAGCATCGAATGCTTAAGTGAACAGAAGTATAGGAACGCAAAACCTTAAAATAAATGAAAGTAAACAACACTTGATAATTGATTGAATATCCACTGCTTGTCAAAAACAGCATCAACCCACAGACATCACAAACTCTTAGCTGACCTTGCTGTCCCAATACTTTCAGAGAGTACTGTATCTGTTATTCATGCTATAGTTTTATTGATTCATTTTATTGGACTATAATTACCTTGAACACTCTCTACCATTTTAGGACGCTGCACTTTGGATTTTGGTGGTGGAGAGCTGAAACGCAGGTAGGGGCCTTTCTTTAATGTGCGCCGATGTCCCTCGTACAGGGCTTTCCCGTAAACCTTCCTTAGGTACGCTTCATCACCTTCAGACTTCAGCAATGCTGGCTGGACATGAAAGAAGAACATTAGTATTAGATTTTTGAAGCTTACCATATTAAATGTGCTTGTGCACACTTCTGGAGAATGTAGGCCAGAAAGAAATGATTGGCCTTTCCAGATCAGACAGTATATTTACACAAATCCCATTCAAACCCATTCACTTGTTATTATGTAGTCAGACATTTTAACAGGATATTTGTATTGCAGGCAAAAAAGTAACAGTCAGTAACTGGTGCAGTTGCTAAGTTGGCTATGGTGTAACTGAACATCGGGAAAGATGTCCAGCTACATCTGCAGAGCAAGCAGAGGCGAAACGGTGATAATCAGCATGGCTCTGGTCTGCACAGTCTTATTTATAACAAATAAATGTATGAGGGAACATATGGATGCTTACAACACCTCGTTTAGTTACAGAGCAGCAGAAACAGAGCACAGACCAGAGGTGTTGTGATTGCGTCCAGATGGAAGAGATTACCAAGTCTTATGAGCTTACTGTCTGGCTGTAGCGATAAACAAATCACATACAGTGAGGACTTAAACATGTCCACTGCAGTGAAATACTAATAACCTCTTGTGCTTTCTCCACGCATGAGCAGCCTATAATTTTGCACAACAGTCAGTGGGATTAGTACTTTACTGATGAACAGAGTGACACATTAACTTTGTCAGTATTTTCTGTAAAGAGCTTCACTGACTATACTATATTCTGTATATTATATACTGAGTATGGTTTAAAATCCATTTTCTGTACTGCATAGTGCTGCATAATTGATCACATGAAAAAAATCGAAATCGTGATACGGACCTGTGTGCAACTATTTATTTACTTTTTTTTTATTAATAAGGCTGCGATTTATTATAGTCTGGAATCTCTGCAGTTTGTCAATAATTTACGTATTTGATGTTTTTTTTTAAATATACATTTATATGATTTTAAGGTGATAAACGTTGGCCAACATCCTCCTAATGAGATCATAGTACACTTAATAGTTAGATAACCCAGCTTTAATTGTAATCGCAATACGTGTCGAAATACTCGCAATGCGATTTCTTTTGATCATATTGTGCAGATGCACATGCACTGGAAACCCAACCTTTTCCTAATTCATGCTTTCTTTGTGTGTGGAATCCGTGTGCAGCTGACCAGTTAAATCAGTGCACAGAGCTTAACAATGTCAGAATTATTATTTTTTTAACAGGATGGTAGCGATAGTGCCACGGCACTCACCGCCTGTGGGTGCTGCTGCTCGGTGCTGTTTCGGAAAGATGAGGCAATCTCTTGGCTGGAAGCCTGTGCGCTCGCTGCCTGTGGTCTATTCAAGTCTCTGTGAGAGGCTTCTCTCCTCGCTGCTGCGGTGGCTCCTTTCCGCTCTCTCCCCAGTCTTCCAGGCGCTTTCCCAGCTGTGCTCCTGCTCCTGCTGCTCTGATCCCGCCGCGCTGATCCGCCTGCTGCCGCACTATCTCTCTCTACAGCCTTTATCTGATCACCAGATCCATGTTGTGTTAGCTCATCCTGCCACAAAGAGCAAAACTGCAATATCAAACACCGGGTGTTGTGAAGGGCATCCCGCTCCGGGAACTGTGAAATCCCTTTTTGGAGGAAATGCTAGATAATACTAGATATTACTTCGGAAGGCCTCTGTTGTTTATTGTGTGTTTGGAGGCTGCTGTGAATTTATTATGTGGGAGATGATTTTCACCTGAATCTCCTTGCTCAGTGTGTTGATCCAGGCATCAACGGTCTTTTTTATTCTCAGCTGCTCGCTGGCATCCCTACAGGGTAAGACAGTCAGGAATTTAGTATTCAGTGGCAACTCTTACACATTCTCATTCACATGGCTTTTCACCACAGCGTTCAGGCGCTCCACAGTCTTGGTTAGCTGAACATTTAATCAGGGTGGGTTGTGTAGCCCCAGGTCCAAATTTGCCTTCTCCCACCCTTTCTTTGCTAGAAACAGGTTCAGGAAAATCACAAATCCAATGGGTATGTTCATAATACATGCTTACAGCCAGTTAGCTTTCTAGTTTTGGATCCTCCATCAAATCCGCACACGAATGTGTGCTGCAATGACACTACTGTATCAATCACAATGAGGAGTGATATCTTGGGGCAGAGCCAAACTAAATGTGCCATATATCTTTTAGAGACGCCCAGGACGTTGTAGCACTTCTTTACAACACAAATTATGCTAATGCCCTGCTGTCTGCTGGCCTGTTGGCCTGTCTCTGCATCACTTATTGCAGTGAATAAATCAGACATGGGGAGAGAATGCTGCACTCCCACTCACTCCGCATGTGAAAACGGTGCCAAACTAAGCAGCATTCTGTGCCTATCTTCTTTCATACTCTTTTATTACATCTTTCTATTTTTCCCCGCACTTCTTAGTTTGGCATGCCCTTGAGGAATAGAGTACTTAATGGGGAAGGAAATACAGTGACAGACACTGTGAGTATTTTTTGCAGGTTCACAGAGAACACCCACATACCCACACAAAACACGAAAGCCCCCTATTAGAGCAGAGTGCCTCATTTGGGTGCCTAGAGAACACGGTTGTTTCTGGGCAGAGGAGACATGTGCTGTCTCTGCTCCACGGTGGAAAAACAAACATCTGTTCATGAAGCTTGAGTATATGTGTTTGGATGTGTACATGGACACACACAGGTCCAAAGATCCTCCTTTTTCTTCTTCCCCAAAATAGCCCTCACACACACACTCAGTTTCACACTCCCTTCCCCCCCATCTAAAAAGACTCTGGCTTCCATTCAAAAAGTCTGTCTATGTGCCACGCTGCATTCAGGCTCTTGTCAAGTGTCTACAGCGTGATGGATTCACCTAATCAGATGATGCTTGAAGACACTCGCAATTCCAAATAGAGCACGATTGATCCGAGTGCTTGAAATGACCTTCAATTAACCTCCCACAGGCTGCTCGACATTTACACCACCGTGTTCCAGCTGAGGCCATTTGAAGTTTTTATTATGCCGAATATTCGAGCTGGTCAGGATTGGGGTGGGAGAATTAGGAAACAGAAAATTAACTATAAAGGGGATTCGGCGTCCACTACACATTTACATTTCTTTCACGCGGAAGACGGAAAAAAAAAAAAGACTGCACAAAAGGGAGAGCACAATCTAATGCAACAGCTTTCTTAAATGACAAGAAACAAGTTATATGTTTTCACTTGCTTTGGCAGAAGCTACACCACACTTAAAGGGATCTAAAATAACAATATATAACAATATATACATTGTATGTCACAAGGAATGTCAAGTGATATTACACTTGCATATGTCAAAATGTACATTAAATGAAGCAAGGACTAATATGAGTAAATATTAGCAGCCATAAAGCAACATAATGTTGTTACTCTACTGTTGGTCATACAGACATCAGCACAGGTCAACAACTGTTATTACCAGGAAATAAAGATCAAACACTCGATATTAGGGTAGAACCAGGCGTCCTCTTCCTTTCCATGTACAACATCAGAGAATTATGTTTCATTAGATGTCATTTACTGTGAAAACTAAATAGTACAGAACAGAAGGAGACCAGCACAAAGCAAAAGAAAAAGACAAGCCAGTAAGGAACAATGCAGAATAAAACCACAGCCAAAAGAGAAGAAGGTGGTCTAAACTGCCTGTTGAATTATGCAACATGCTTTGTGTGATTTTCAGTGCAGATGACGGCTATAATTACGAAGTAATTCAAATTTGGACAGGGTTAATTTTTACCTCAGAGGAAGGTAGGCTACAACTTTTTAGGCACGGAGCTTAATGAAGTCGGAGAACTTTGCTGTTCGCAAATGGCTTCATTAATAATTCAAAGAAATGAATGGCAGGAATAAAATCCTACTTCAGCCTCGTTTTGCGATGTCAGATGCGCAGAATGAATGAATCCATCAAAGGGTGGATGTAAGGCATGATGCGAAGCACCTCTCTGACAACATGGATGACGGCAGGTCAGAGCTGAGAGAAGGAGAACGAGGACGAATGGGGAAGCTGCCTTCTTCATACTTGTGACCTTTTGGTGGAGGAACAGATCAAAGCCATTATACTATGGAGAGGGAGCCACATCAACCTGCATGTTTGTGTTTTCATGTTCACACAATAGGAGCAGAGCTGACTGTAGCTGCCATTTTCGAGACAATTACCAGTGGGGCTGACATTTTTAAATGAGAGTTTGGATTCGGGCCTGGGTTTGAGAAGTGTCAGAGGGGGGCCACTGAGCCAAAATCTGACCCTAGAGAGGTTTTGCCACGGTGATGCATGTAGTTCCAAGTAAATTTCGGTCCAAGCTGACTAAATACTCAATCGAAAACAAATCATATAACGTGAAATGTTACTTGACCAAATGCTGCATCCTGCAGTGTTATTCCCCACATACACAGGACTGGACGCCAGCAGAGAGCCTATGGGTGCCATTACCGCACATGCCCCCTCCACCCACCCCCCTTTCTTAGATCTTCAGTATAATCAGCAGGAGCACACATCAGTCCTTGGGCAGTCTTCTCCATTTCACTTTCTAAACTGCTCCTTTAGCACTCCCTGGCCTGCTCCATCTCTCCTTCAGCAGGTCACCCTGCTCATCCACTTTATCCACCTCTTGCTGCATCACAAACCATTAGTGGCTGCACGCCCGGGGGAGCTGGGCTAATGTCACATCGAGAGCAGTCAGAGTGCTGAGATTGCGTCTGACTTTCTGCTGTAAGAGCCTGAGCCCCATTTCAAGAGAGCTACTAAAACACCTCTCTAAGCCTCTGCCACTCATTCTCAGAGCTGCGCTTCCTAAAAGCCATAAACAAACAGCGCCTCTCAAGAGTAGACAGCACGCACCGCATGAGGTTCAGTCTGAATCTATGATGCAATGGAATTTGACAGAGCTGAAATTTGATGAATTTTATATTCAGTTTGCATTATGGATAATATAATCGTGTAATTTGTATGCCTTCCCGCTTAGTCAGAATTATTACTGATTTAAAAAAAATCTTTCACAATAAGAAAATCCATAGTTAGACAGAATTATCTTCTAACAGAACTTTCTGACCTGATGCTTGATTGTTAGCTCTTTAGAAAAATCTTGTGTTGTTCCGAATAAAAAAAGGGAGATTCCTTGTGTACAGGGACACACCACTGATGCCGTGGACATGGGCCAGGTGAAGTATCTAGGTTGAATACTTTGGGGTTAAGTCTAGCTAGAATAGGAGCTCTGTTGACAGCCGCCAATCACCATGATGGTTCCGCTTGGCTTAGCCCTTCCCTGCCTGGAGTGTGCTCTGAGGCTAGCTGTCAATCACGACACATACATGGCCTGATGCCTGTGCACATTTGCAAGGCAAAAGTTTTAGAAGCATAATAGTGAGAAGTTACTTGGACACACTCAAAAGGATGGACAGTACATTGGGGATAAATATGATGCCACTGTTCTTTAGAGTTAACATTTATTTTTACATTATGTTTTAAAATTCCATGAGCTCAAAGAAGCTACAGTGTTCGTAACTGAATAATTCGGATACAGTTATACCTCTATAAAGAATATGGAGGAATAAGCATTTTGGAAATGTCCACTTCCTACTATTCTAAATATGTGACATTTGTCAAGAATACAGATGAACAATTTTAGTATCCAGGGCTTCTTTTGGCATAATATTAGCTATTTAGTTACCAGGAGAAAAAAAAAATACGAAAGAGTATTTTTTTCTTCGTTGCTAACATTAAGGAAACTAGTTAACTAGCTGGTTTGGCATCCCATGCATAAGCATTTTAATTTACAATATAACCTGGTGTCATTAATCACCAACCTGAACTTACTTTGTGGCATCGGTAGCTGAGATATAATTATTTTACAATTTTATTTTAAGTTTTAAATTCAAAACTAATACTAATATTATTGATATTTATTATATTATATTTATATTGATATAATATTGATATTTAGCTTTTATATTGATATTTTGTTCTTATTTGTACAGTTTATCTTACTTTTACTTTGTACAGTACA
>JAOTQY010000002.1:13649811-13685481 GCA_026413445.1 Dolichallabes microphthalmus
AGTGTATTATAGTGGGCTGCTGGATCCATTTGAAGCTTTTCACAGCATTTACCTCTAAAGCTTTTTACTTATTTTTACTTAATTTTAGCTCCACCTTTTCGTCTTCCTCTTTTTCATTCATGGAAATTATTATTAATTTTCTCAGAGTAATTTGCTGTATCGAGAAAGGATGGGGGGGGCGGGGTTCAGGACACGGCTGGAATAGACCAAACTAATTAATATTGAGGAAGCGCAATACATCCGCATGCGCGGTACCATAAACATGCGCGCTTTGTCGGTGGCGCCCGTGTGATCGACGCACTCATCCATGCAATATTATGATTTCCGTCATTTTTTATATATTCGCGGCCCACCGGGAAAACTCCCGGTGCTCCAGATGGCCAGTCCGCCACTGCCTGACAATTCTGAGCGGCTCTACGTGTGCGGTGTCGCTCCCTACTCGCTCAACATGTTCTGTGCGGGCGCGACTCTGCCTGCATGCGCGTGCAAAAAAAAAATTTTCTGTGCGCGCTCGACTCAACTTTGTCCAGTGTTACAAAACAGCCACAAAACCAGCCAATTACAGACATCCACACACTACTGCTGATTGGCTGTTCCTTCTCCATCACCTGTGCATCTCAGATCTAGAGAAATGACAGATCAATATCCGCGAACCTGATTTTTATTTATTTTTTCCCGCAGCCACAGTACGCCGGAAATCCGCTATCACTATCAAAACGCTATCACCCCTGCAAATACCAGTAATAGTGTTCCATAGTAAGTGTTTGCAGGGGAAACTATTAAAACTTTGCTGAAGGCTGTTTTTGGGCACACTACTGTTTAAGTAACTACCGTATCTCTTTTCTTTTGTTCTATCCTGACATTTAAAAAAATGAATATATATATTTTTTTTAAAGATTTTAAGCAATTCTCAGAGTTTGAATGTCTGAAGTTAAGTTGGAGGTGTAAGAGGAAGTCTGGCACATCTGTTGACAGCTGAGACACATCTAACACTTCTTAATGAACCACCATCGCAGCACTCATTCACGCAACAGATGGGCCTGGGGGGTTGGAAGGGGCATTTACACTCAGCCCAGGTGATGGAGGGAATGTGATTACGTCTGCACCCATCAGAACCCACCGACAGAACGAAGCGAGTGGCAAACATCTACTTCCACACAACCACCGTCTCAGCACCGGTGGCGATGATGCGTGTATGCAGTCTACGAAACGAGAAAGACAAAATGAAACGAGATGCATATACTGTAAAACAGCGAGGAAGTTCTGCTTGAGAGCCATGTTTGATTAAATATTAATGCAGTCTCCTGAATGTAGCCGTTTGTTCTGCATTCTTGCAATGTCTGCAAAAAAAATATACCACACACTTTAGCTTTTATAGACTTTAACACAAATCTCACCAGGCATGAAGAAAGGAGCAATTAATGGCTTAAGACAATAGAGTATCAAATTTGGTGTCGTTTTTCTTTCTTTTTAAGCATAGCAAATATCAGTCCTTTATGAAATGTTGGTTTGAATTCAAGGCAGAACGTTAAAAGCCTGGACGATGATTTAATCAGACTTCAAAGGTGGAAAACAATTTGATACACCAGCTACAGACATGCATAAATCACCTACAATTCTCATCATGCTACAGGAAACATCAATAATCTCACAAAAGCTTTTCCAGAAAATGAGTGTTGACATTACAGGGGCATAAACAACTCATTGATTTAAGGAAAAGGTCGGTCATATCAGCTTACATGATGAGAATCAATCTGAATTTTTTGACTAGACCACAATAAACACCCCAGGAATCATTCCAAAGGAAGTGAAGGAAGGACATTGTTAGATGTTAAATGTGTTGGGGCTGGTTTGCGGGATGTGTTTTCACAGAGAGACACTTTGGGCTGTTGAGAAGGTGTTGCCGATTCCTCAGATGGGTTATCAACATTACATTTCAAAGGCCTGACACGAACGAACGAAAAGCAAACGCTCCAAACACCAGGAGAACAGCTGCGATCATTCTTTTTACCTTAGCCATTACTGTCACACTACTTTTCCTAACAATCCTCAACTTCCTCCTGATTTACAACACCAAGTCACTAAAATTCTCACAGTTTAAAAAAGTTTCAAAACTCGTGTTTTTAACCTGGTGAGCTTATTATAAATTAATTGAGCGAGATCAAGGCCACAGCGCTACAGACACGGACGGCTTTTCGGTGGACCGCTTGTGCAAAATTGTACTTTCAAATGCACGGCTGATCGATAGAACAGAAAGACAAAGGGGAGGCGGGGAAATAAGTGGGGAGAAAAGTAGAAGACAAGACTCCTTTTTAGGCAAAGCGAAGCGAAAACAAAACACAAAAGATTAATCACAGCTTAGTCATTCGAACACTGAGCAACAAGCAAGTGATAAACAATGCCGTGCTCACTGAAAGATGTACAGCGGGACAAATACAGTGGGTTGGAGGCCAGGCTTGTGGAATGAAGGTGGTTCGGTGTGTTATTTTTTTGGCAGAGGGGGTGAGGCCCCCATGAGAAAATTGATGAGGGGACAAGCTGCCGGCTGAACTCCCTGCACTCTGAAGGCTTCAGAAATTTGAGTCCACTCCTGCGCCTGTGGTAGCTGAGCTTTAGTCTAAAATGGCTGCCAGAGAGTCGTGTAAACAACCCAAAGGAATGAAAAGGGGCTACATTTCTCCAGCCCGTCTGCCAAGAACTGCATAGCCTTAGGTCTTTCAGTTAACCCTTTCCCTCCTGACACTTTCTAATGTTAGCCTTTTACATGAATGCTCAAAGCCAACTCCATTTAATGTACAAGAGAAATGTCATTAATATAGCTTTAACGCATGACATTGTTAAAGAACCAGAGTGAAAAGTGTTTATTGAAATCCTGACTGGAAGCATTACTTGATACAAAGCATTGTCTGTACTCAGTCAGGTATTTTGTCCTTCTTCGGTTCAACAGCCTGGACCAGTCAAGTGAAACCAGCCTTGAACAATCTAGCTAGCAGGCTTTTCAAGCGGACAGAGTCACCATGGTGTTTCCATGTGCTCAAAAACAACTCCCCTTTTACTGAGCCCCCAAAGATACCCCCCCCCCCCAACCAAATCGGGCGGGAAACTACAGGAAGCTCTAACAGGCCACTGCTTGAGGGGGAAGTTGCCTTGAAATGCAAATCGGAATTCCAGTAGAAATTGAGGTCCTTTACATGTAATGAAAAACACTGGACTGGAACAGAGCCAAAAATCCCCAACCCCGCCTCCTTATTTTTACCAACCCGATGTCGTTACATTCGCACGAGCTGACACTGCGTTATATAACATGCATTCTGCCCTTTAAAAACACTGCCATGTAGAATTTATTACCAATAGTATTTTGTATATATTTTCCAGCATGTAGAATTAAATAAATGCGGCTATACAATAAAAAAGACAACATAACCACTCTGAACATAATGCTATAAATTTAGATTTGCAGCAAACTGAACGGATCATACCATCCATCTTCTCTGTACCCAAAGAGAAGCTAAAAACAAGGGAGAAAAAAAAAAAAAGGGAAGGCGGTGGGGGTAAGACAGTAAATCAATTCGTCTCTGCAGCTTTAATATCTGCAGAAGGAGGCAGGAAACGCACGCCTGCAGCAGCTGGCAGCTTATTTGCTGGGATGGAATGGAATATCTGAGATTGCATACATTATCTGCCAAGGGGGCCCTGGGCTACGAAAGATAGTGCTGACATCACCGTCTATAAATGGCTGTGCTCAGAGGCACACTGAATGAAAACAAAATGGGAATAACCCTTTCCAGACACATTCTTATACAAAACATCATGTGTATGCAAAGAGAGAAGAGTAAAAAAATATATAATTACACAATTACATTGACATGTTTTAAAATAAAAATAATTCTATTTTTGCTGAGATTAAAAAAATAAGCACTGAAAGTGAAAAGGGCATTAGTGCTTTTGCTCATTCGGCTTAAGTAGAGCAACAATACTTAATTATACTTCCTTGATAAATCTAAATGCATGTCACGTTTAAGGGATTCTTTGGAGTAAATACATTTTCAGTCTGGCACATGCAGGGTTAACCGTCAACTGCTGTCTCCCCCATTGTGTCTGCACATTCCTGAATAAATGATGTTGTGAACAAGGCTGGTAACCACGGGCAACCGTGCACAATGGCACTGCAGAGTAACCTTTGGAGCGGCTGTATTTTTATCCGCTGGAAACTTCTCCCTCGTAGGATAGAAGGAAGGAGAGAGAGGGAGGGCGAGAGGGAGGGAGAGCGCGCGAGAAAAACACTGAGAAACAGGAGGGGTGTGTGTGTGTGTGTGTTGGGGGGAAGGGAGGGGGCTTCCCTGGGATGTGGAGGGGGAGCAAACTGCAGTGATTTCACAACGCACCCAGAAATCCAAACAAACCAAACGCAGATTGGCTAGAGCTGAGCTAGGCAAGAAAAGAGAGAATTAGAAAACTCATTTTTCCATCCTTTAACTGACTGGAATTTGTTCTTATTTCAATTATTCTAGGAGAATTGAAAGATTAGCCACATGTGTTTGATGAAGAGGACAGAAATGTTAACTGTGTCTCTGTGCTGTCTTCCAAGAAGTCTTTTGTAGTCAATAACAGTGACAGTAACAAGGACAGACAGCGTGTGCATAAGGTCACTTAGGGTAAAATTACTAGTGATACCTGCTACAGTGAAATATCCCTAAATATAATGAAAAGTGAAGCACAAAAGCCGATACTTACGTGCAAATGCCTCGAAATCACACATGAACAAATATTAGAATGCAAATAGTGCACGAGCACCAAGAAGAGACAAAATCAGGCAGATAACAAAACCTAAGCAAGCAACATTTTGGGAGAGGAGTGTCTTGGAGACGCTTGTGTTTCTCTTAACTAAACATACTGCAAGCACATGATATCGAAACCCGGGATACTGTTGCTACAGTCGCTGACATCCTAATCAGCATACAGACAATAGAAGGCAGTCTATCCTGACCAAGTCACCACACCTTAGTTTGAACTAATAGAGCAGGTGGTGCCCCATCTCTGCAATGCACCACTCCAGATGACATCTCCGAAGTAAGGTGCTAAATGGAACATCATGCTAAATACAGAGTGTAAAATGTGTACTTGGTACTTAAAATATTTTCTATTATAATGTTCATAAGTATTTTTTTTATGAATCACCTACAATTACTAAAATATGGACATGTTATCTGAACATAAGACAATTAGATCATAAACACTGCATGCTACTCAGGAAAGAAAAATGAAACATTTCACACCTTTTACAATTTCTTTTTTTATCCAGTTACCTAATTTATGAGTCACCATTGATTTATGCTCAATTCATTGCACACAGCTCTCCTTAGGTCACAGATAGATAGCCAACAGTTCTTTCAGGACTCTGAGAGCAAAACCTGAACTACGCTACTATTTTATTATTTAACAAGTGCTTCAGCTGCTTTCTAATTCATAAGTAACCAGTACTGCACAGCAGGCTTTGGTAAAAACAAGAACTATACATTTTACATAAATGAAACAAGGAGCTTTAGGAGGGTTCGAGCAGAGCAAGTCTGTAGATGAAATGTACTGGAGTATATACACCGTTTCCTGACCATAAAGCCCTTTGTGACTCTGTCTGGAGGCCCTCTCGTGCCTAACTGCCATGAAGGAATTGTGCTACCAACCATTTGTCTGAGGCACTAGAAGGAAAAAAGAGCATTAGCTTGAGTCATGGCAACAGCCACGCACCAACTGGTTTCCCTCCTATCGGCAGCCAATGCAAGATTACAACTGATGGCTCACGTGACCGCCAGCTGAATGCTAAATGAGGAATGTTTCCCTGGGGGCATCTCAGGCATGTGCAAGCACTTTCCTTCACTGTCTTTCACAAACACTCCCACATACATGCACAGTAATTTTCAGCATAGAACATCAATAACAGGTAGAACAGATTAGCCTACAAATGTTACAGTGAGGAAGTGGGTACAATAAACACTAATGATGTGACTGACAGTTGTCATAATACTCAAACTTGTTGCCACACGCAGGACAAGAAAAACATGCACACGAACACACAAGCACTGCAGCAACAAAAATATACTTGATGGCTGTCGACGAGAAGGAGAGTCTCATGAATGTATAAATGCAGGATGGTAAAGTGAGCTTTTAAAACACTTAACACTGCTGTGTTATTAAAGTTAATTTTTTAAATATATATCAAAATAATTAGCATTAACGGCACAGATCTCATTTTGTCATAAATCTGCTGATAGCATTGAAATGACATTTTTAGGTCAAGGTGATTAAAAATGCAAAATGTGTCTAATGACAGTCTATTCATCGCAATTAAATCAGTAATTGACCATAATATTAGAAAAAAAACAGTCTTTTTTTTAGCTTCCAGGTCAAAAAGTTAATAAAACAATGTCCTCCTAGAGCAAATCACATGCAATGCAAAGTTTATAAAATGTTTAAGATACTGTACAAAATATGATATTTAAAGAGGAATATTAGCATTTTGTCCTGTTCATAGAATGTTAATGACATTACAAACAGACAGCAAGGACTGAAAGGTATTTTTTCCCCTGCAGATCAATGTCTCGCTTGTACTACAAGTCTCAGTTTTAAGAGATGTGCAAGATGTACATAAACCTTGAATGTAGGAACAAAAATTCAAACCAAACAAATCGACACTTGACAAATATATTAATATCAATGAATTTATTACAATTGACTCAGCTCCAAGGCACGTTACAAGTCTTCTGTTACTACAGAAATGTATAAACAAACAGAGCATTTAAGTTCATGTACAGTATTTTTGCTCTACTCTTAAGCATCCGTGCACCTTTAAAGCAAAAGGGAGGAGAATGAAAAACACGTAGGAAACTATATTTGTACTTTCAGAACACGAGATGAAAGTGAGACATTGTTGTTTTTTTTTTTTGTAAAGTACGTCAAAATATAAAGAGACCAAAAGACAAAAAAATGCCCACTAACGGTGTATAAACCGAGTCATGCCTCGAGCCTTCCCGTTTTCGTTGGTAACTAGGATCAAACACCTCCGGTAACAATCCGGATTTATAAAGGGGGGGGCATCACCTTAAAAGAAGTGCATGAACCCAAATAAAACCGTGAGCGCAAAGTGCTTCCCCACCGTACCGTTAACACTGCCACCAAAATACATCGCGACCAAAACATGTCCAAACAGCCTCCTCCTTCACATTAGCCATGACATCACACTGCCGACCTTTGTTTCAAAACACTGAAATATATGACGGAAAGAGGGGGGTCTCTGTACATAGGACTACTTTGTCAGTTATTCACAACATGTATATAATATACTCGACTCGATTTACGTTTCTGATTCGGGAAGCATAATCATTTTAAGGGTCCCTTTCCTTTTTCACTTTAACGTCCCCGGCCAAAATGGTCGCGATCTCGCCTTGCATGAAAGCCCAAGGCACATTCGAACCTACCAGGGGGCATTTCTCTCCGCTGGGGCAGTACACCTCGCCGGTTGCCCCCTGTGCTTTGATGCTCTCGCGTGAACATGGGAAGCAAAACTTATGGTTGGGGACGGAGGGACACTGCACGAAGTGTGTGTCTTCTAAGCGTTCGTGACAAATGGTGCAACACAGCGGTCCGTTGTTGGCCATGGGCGAATCAGGAATGTTTTGTGGGTGCGCTTGCTCCATGTTTGGATGGGATACAGACTGAGATGGTGTCCCGGCCATGTTTAACTCTCCGTTACGAGAAGCCAAGCGCCTCTGTCCCGACACGGAAGCGGGTGAAACCGGACTGCTGCTGTTGTGTCTGGTGGACGTGGTGGAGTGCACCGAGTTGCTGTCTTTTGGAGAGTGCGCGTTGCCCAGCGTGTCTGCCACCGACATGAGCGCGGCCATGGGAGACTGTCCGTTCTGCGGAGCCGATTCTGGCGGCGTGGCTCGGCTCGAGTGCACGGGCCCAAGGGGCGGAGGGCCACCGTGCGAGGCCACGAACGAGCCTGACGCCATGGTGAGCTTCAGCGCCTCGCTCTGACTGGCTATCCATTGCTGCCTCTGCTGCTCGTCGCTGAGCTTCAGCGCTCCCTCGGCCGAGTCGGGCTCAGGCGACGCTTTGCGCTTGCGCATGCCCGGTCTGAGCGCGCTGGCGGACGGCATGGCGCGCGGCATGTTCACGAGCGCTGAAGGCAGCAGCGGGCAGCTGGCGTCGATGTAGGGTTGTGGCAGCATCTCGGCGCCCAGTCCTTCCTTAAAGAACCGCACAGACTCCGGCAGCAAATCGCCTAGAAGTCGCCAGTCGCCGGAACCGTGCTTCTTCTCATATTCCAGATACTTAAACCCAGAAGAAAGTCCCCTTCCATAGTCTTTCATGCAGTCTTGGTACATCTGCTTGGCCACCCCGGACGCGCTGGAAAACACGTTACCTGATCCGCATGGGTATTCAACAAATATTTTCAGTTCGTAGTCCATACCGGGCTTAGAGACGGCGTCGAATGCAAACACTCTGCCCGAAAGTGAATGGTCTTTCTTGAACCTTACATCAAAGGGCGTACAGTTCGAAAGTGTAATTAAAGTCTCCCTTACGATCTTAGGTTTGCTCGCCCAGTCCTCCGCTCTGTTCCGCAAACTCTCGCTAAGTTCGGCCAAAGCCTCCGCGTTGCGCTGCTTCTCTTTCAGATCGCGGTCTTGGTCCGTACTAGACACGGAGCCGGGTCTTTTACCTTGCTCCGACATCGCTTGCGACGCCATGGACAAAGCAGTGCTCATGCTGGCGGTTGGAGGGGCTCTACTAGCCATGCTGTGCTGCGCAATGCCCGCTGCTGATGGAGGGCCGTTTAGCATGGTCTGCGGGAGAAGATTCGGTGGCACGTTCATCTGTCCGGGCACCGTGACCAGGCCGTGGCTCCGTCGAGAGTTAGGGCTCTGGCGGTTGAGCTCGGGAGGCCCGTCGTCTGATTTCGGAAATCCGTTCGGTCCTCCGAGTCCGTTCGGGAGGCGTCCGGCGTGAGCGCCAATGGCGGAATAATCGAAGCGCGATCTCTCCGTGCTCAGAGAATAGCGCTCGAGTCCTTGCTGCTGCTGTTGCTGCTTCGACGATGCGTCCACATGGTTAAGCTGCACCGTCTCCTTGGCCGCCATGGCCGCCTGTGCCTTCACCGTGGGCGTCGGCGCTGGTCCCGGGGATCTCCCCTCTTGGAAGCCATGAGCCCGCTTAAGGTGCCGCGCGGTCTCGATGACAAACTCGATTCGATCCGCGCCTTCGTAATTCACGCAGCCTCTGCACACCGGCTCGGTAAAATCCCAAATCATAGCCCACGGCATGCGGGGCAAATCGCAGAGATAACACGACTGCCTCCTCGACGAGGAGACTTGTGCAGAAGACATGTTGAATGCCTTCCTGTCGGATCCGCGATACGGTCGTTTTCGGTCTTTATAACGAAATGAGGAAATGTATTTTTAAAGCAGTCTTTGAATCGAAGCTTTGCTCTGCAGAAAGACGCGATTTCAGCACCGTGACTCCAGGCGCGCTTCACATTCTGCCTCGCGTGCGGAGTTGGAATTTTGATTGTGCCTCCACGTCCGCGCGCTTCACTCGGAATGCCACCTGGCTGGGCCGGTGACGTCAGCACCACGTTCCGCAGTTCTTCTCCGTTCCGAATCGACACATGCCACTTGTTGCTGTCCGAGCGCGCATGCTCCAACCACTCCCTACACATCTTCTGAATGGACCCAGCAACACACGACACATTGACCAAATTTTCGCTTAGAAATTAAGACCAGATTGTGGGGTCTCAGCCCGCAGCATACAGACATCAGCACGAGCTGTCCGCCTTTTAATCTGCTAAATTCAGTTTTAAGATGTAAGAAGGAGAGCAGAAGTGCTTACATCAGCAAATACCATCGCTCCTTCTCAACTCACAGTCCTTCTAAACACTCCTCTTTCTGCCAAATATATACACTATATAAATACACGTAACTGTAGTATATATGTGTGTGTGTGGACATATCTAATAAAAATAACAAATATCTTTTTTTTTTAACTTAAAAACAGTGTGTGTATACACACAGTATGCGCACACGCGAGCGCATACATACTGTATATTACATACATATATACATTTACTGATATACTTCAGGAAAAGAATAGCAATACCATGTATATTATATCGACATAATATTATATTAATTATGATAATATTATTAATATTATCTTATATATAAATATAACATATAGGAATAAAATTTTTTATTAAATATTTATACAAGTTTTTCTTCCTGAAGTGTGTATACACTTTTAGGCTGACTATGTATGTATGTCTGTTTGTCTGTCTGTCTGTCTGTCTGTCTGTCTATCTATCTATCTATCTATCTATCTGTTATTGTGGTACAGTGCTTAGTGAAGTATTCATTTCCTTCTTGTGTCTATATCGGACATGGTACAAGAGATTCTACTGGACTGTAATCAGATAGTCACTACAAATACAAAATAAAGCAATCCCAATGCTTAGGTATTAAATCTACATCAAATCCAGCAGCTGTAGTTCACCGAATCATGTACACGACATCATGGAAACAAGTCATGAAAATAAAATTTTGTAGAACATCATTTGTTGGTTGTATTTGTTCACATTTATGGGAAAACAAATTAAGAATACCAACCACCCTCCCCCCCTCCAAAAATGTGAAAAACACAAATCACAAAGATGCTGTAAAACCAAGGCAAAACACTTTCACCGCAGTAACCTGCAGCATCTGATTCTGTGTGCATACGGTGCAGGATATTTTGCTATTCTTCTCTCTCCCTGAGAGATTCTCTGCTATCCCTGCAGTGCTCTCATGCATACAGATCACACTGTGCCTCACCGCCTCACACTCTCTCTCTCTCTCTCTCTCTCTCTCTCTCATACACAGCGGAAAGTTTTCAGTGTTCTGCCTTCCCCAGGCCTGTCGTAGGGGTTAACTCTCAGCTTCCGCTAAGCAGCTGGATTCTTGCCAGACTGAGGGATTCTGGGAAAGGCAAGCCTTGCCAAGTACAAACTGCCAACATTAAGCAGGCCTGACAGGCCCCTCTCCTCCTCCAAGCCTGGCAGTGGTTCAAAGTGCTCTTTCATTTGAGACGCTGGCGGGCAGCCAAATGCATGCAGATTTACTTTACCTATTCTCAGATGGAGCTGATAGAGGCCGCCTGCCGTTGCCATGGGGACTGCAGGCTGCTGGAGCAGCTCTGCGAGTTACTGCCTCCCTTGGGCTCCTTATATGTGCGTATCTAGTACAGACTGCTCAGTAAGCTGCATATGTATGACTTTCCCTTACACCGCCTTTCTCTTTCTCTCCTTTTTAAAAATTGTTGGAAAGAATTTAACCTTTCACAATATCGCTGGGGCTCAGCCGAGACAGCTGGGTGCTTATGTTTTCTTACTTTCAAAAATGGATGTGGCTAAAAGAATTAATGAAGCAATAATTACACAGCAGTTTATCTAATGGAGATCACTATTCAAACAATAACAGCAGGTCAAAAGCATATCCGATGCAGTACATTATCATCAACGGCATACTAAAGAGCATCCTGAGTGCTAAAACCTATCGTATCCAGAATCAGTGATTGCAGAATGTCTACAGCATCATTCACACTTCTGTGCAGACTGTATATCCACGTGAGATATAAAACCATGCTACGTAAAGCTAAACCTTTTCACTGGAAAATGCTTTCTTTTGTAGCAACATTCCTCGAAGCCCAGTTTATTTCCTGCTCATTCATTATGCTGTTTTCCTGAACTCGTGTCATAAAAGATTATGCATGAAAAGCAATGGAGGAATTTGTCAAATTGCGCAACATAATACTGACAGGTTCACAATACCAGGACGACATCTGCCCATGCATAACACACCCTTAACTGCACAGTCACCTACAGAGCGGACACCGACATCAGTATTCTGGTCCGTGGCATGTCGTGTCACCCTGACAGAGCTGGAGTTCAAACACAAGCACACATATTGTAGTTATTTATATTCCAGAACTATTTGTCTCTTTCAAATGCCATTCTTTCCACAGTCTTGTATGTTACTTAATGGGATGCAACAATACTATACACTATTCAGTTTAGTAGGAATATATTTAAGATACATCTTTGTTTGTTAAATTTTTCAACCAAAGTAAAAAATTTTTTTTTTAAAAAGGTCAAAAGCTGTATTTGTGATTAATGCCAGCCCATATCTTGAGTGAAGTAATGTGTGCACACTGCTTGAGGAACACAAAGAAGCAAAACTGAACACTCCTGAATACCAGTATTAAACTGTGTAAAATGCCGTGGGGGAATCAGGGGACTATGCTGAACAATGGAATTATGTCCTGACTGTTATACAAGACTTAACTTCAGTGCAAGCATTCCCATAAAGTACACAAGGCAACATTACAGACCGAGCAGTGTGATTTTTTTTAGGGATTTGTCAATACCTTGAATGCTCCAGTTGGCTGTCATTGACTGTTGCTATGGCAACTTGTCTTACTCCATCAGGCTCTGCTGGATGCCTTGTAGATTTCTGGTTGTTAGAGATCTGTTCCTGCAGCCTGACATTTCCTGCAGAGCAGAAGGGGGAAAAAAAACAACAACAACACTGGCTTAATCAGCCTGAGCAGCACGCACCTGCATCACTCAGCATTTTACTCAGTCCAGGCACACATACACAGTGATTCATCACAGATTTGCATCATGACCAAAAATGCTTCCGGGTTCCAGTTATTACTGCCTCTGGCATTCGAAACTTGTGCAGAACTTGTGCATATTTCTAAATTTGAAATCCAAATTAGGTACAAGTTTATTTGCTTGTGAAGTTGTTTTTCTTTTTCTTTCTTTTTTTTTTTTACAGCCAGCCAAGTAGTGACTTTAAATGGGAGAAACGTTTCTATTGGAGAACACAAACTTCATCAGACAGATGTTTGTCAAGGGAGGGCAAAATATAACTCTGGTCAGTTTCCAAAGAGCCTCTTTAGAGCCCTAGGAGATTTGTGAGAGGAATGTTCACTAAAGCCAGTCATGTGAAAAACAAAGCTATATAAATACATGGGAAAAGGATATCTTACTCCTCCAAAAACATTACCCTGGCTCCCCAGGAGATCCTGAGTGTAATCCTTGAGGTTAAAAAGTCACCTTAAAAAAGGGACTATTCCTACAAGAACAAAAACAACATGCCAGGCTCTTCCACCTCATCGGTGCTTGACAATCAGTGAGGCCGGACGAGGAGACACGAGAAAGGAAACCGGAAGCCTGGAAATTTCATGATGGATACCGGTAACAATGTGGAACGAGTCATGCTTCTGGTCTTCTAAAAAGGCACCCTGATCCTTAAAACGACTGCCCTGTGCATCCTTTAAAAGAAGGACATAACAGTTTAACAGAAAAAAATTCTTACTAGATAATGTTACATGCAACAATAGGATTCGTTTCTCTCTGCATGTTTTATGTTGTAATTGCCTGGACTGACATGCAATGGCAGAAAATACTTTTGTAATTGTATCCTAAGTTTCTCATGAGGATGTAAAATCAATGTTCAAGTAAAAAAAAATAAATAAATAAAAAAAAAAT
Source organism: Dolichallabes microphthalmus (assembly GCA_026413445.1). Taxonomy (NCBI): domain Eukaryota; kingdom Metazoa; phylum Chordata; class Actinopteri; order Siluriformes; family Clariidae; genus Dolichallabes; species Dolichallabes microphthalmus. The sequence goes on from JAOTQY010000002.1 coordinate 13,663,394, forward strand.
TATATATATGTAGTTCTTTCAACTTAATTGTCCTTTCCTTCTCACACTGTGACAAGCGCCCCGGTCCCTCGGCACCATAATCTTCGTGCGGCGGCTGCTGTTGCTAGCACACAGATTCCAGCCCTGTTTCCCAGCAGCTGGGTGAGAACAAATTCAAACTGTGTTTACAGCTGCAAAACATCAGCTGGAATGCGGTGGACTCAAAGCAACAGCAAACGGCTCTCCTTTCTACCGCCTTTACAATTATTACAAACACAGACAGGCAAACAATAGACAGCGATTAGCACGAAACTGGCACCTCCCCAAGGGGTGGAAACTCATAGCGAGACCACAGGGTTAGAAAGAACACCGCAGTGTGCCAGGAGCACAGCAGCCTGAAAAACAGACTAAAGGAAACAGAGTTGGAAGACAGAGTAAACGTGAAGCTATGCCGTTGTACAGATTTAATACGAAAAAAGGCAAGACAACCTAATATGTATAATCTTTACTACAGCTTATGTCGTGCATGATCGTCCTGAAAATTTGTAGTTGCTTCAAAATGGTGTGATGCCTGGCACAGCAGGGCACTCTATCCCTTCTCCCAGGGCACAGTGGCACTGCTCGAAGTCTGGGCAGGTAAGAGAACAGGCTCATAATAAAGACTGCCATTTATTTTACAAAGGGCATCTCAGTGGAAAGTAGACAAGCCCCCTCCGGGTAACAGAGCAGCTGAGGATAAAACAACAAACAAACAAACAAAAGATTTTCTCTACTATTCATTCCACTACATATGGAAATGGTCAGGAAAGGCCCTCGGTTTAAAAATATCCAAAGTATTTGCTATTTTTACCCTGTTGTCACCGTCTATCAGTAGCAATAATGAAATAATGAGGGAACTATTAAAATATTCTGCAGATTACAAACACGACACATACCGGCATGGGTAGACGTGTGCATTTACAGTACGAGAAGGAAATAGAAGGCAGAAGTAACTAATAAGGAAAGATAAAATTATCTCTCTCAGTTAATGTAACTTAATATCCCGTAAATATGGACGTCCTTCCTTCAACTCGAACTATATTCGGGCCTTACATCCTGAATAAGGGCAGATCATGTGAATCAGAGATATACTGAAATGCGATATACTTTAACCCAGACTTTGTGACTAATCCATTCATCACTCACATTACTGATTATTAACTTGGCCCAGACAGAACATATAATAACGGGGATCTGGAGCTACTACCAGCATCAGTATTAGTCTGGGTACATTTAAGATCTTTATATTTTTAAGATCCTGTTCTTATTCATCATATGACCAAAATATTACTGTGTTTAACCAAGGTAAATAACATGTACCATGTTTGTATGTCCCGTATCCAAGCCAACATTACTGACAATGATACGGTTCAGTTATAGGTAGAAATCATTCACTGGAAATCGGAGGGCCATATAAGGGCCATATAAGGTGTGCTTGTAGAGCACATAGAGCGCTAATAGAAATCCATGCTGCATAGTCTTCAATAATTAAAACAACACAGAATATCCCCCCTATGCTTTGATATTAAAAACATCACGGAGATATACACCGACTACTGTACGCTCACCCCAGCTCTCATACCCCGACATGGATTTAATGTCGTTTTGAAGGCATGCTTGAGAAACAAAAGGCAACAGGACTAAAAATAGCCCACTGCCTTACAGAGAGCAGTCTGACAGCCGGGGACGGTGAGAGAGCAATCCAGCCGCAGAATTAGCAGGGTTGCCACGACAACCACACAGAGCACACCAGCGACAAAATGGCGTCACTAGCAACAGACATCTTAAGCTGGATTTCTCAACTAACCTTGACTAGTACACAAATGCAAACCTGTAATGGCTAGACAGTTCTCACAAGCCATACTACAGCAGTCTGTGGTAAATATGACTAATGTTTGGTAAATATTACAGCAAATATGACGTTTAGCCAACGTCCTTTTCTAGGTTTGAATGAAGTAACAATATGAAGTATTGAATTGTGTTCGGTTCTCTCTCTGCATATACGTAGAAAGGGGAAGCAATCATGTATCAGACTGAGGGAGAGCACGGCCATATAAGTTTCAGGGGAATAACTTTCTGTCATAGCCAATGACTTGTGCCGGGGGCATTTAGCACCTTCATTACCTCTATACTGGAAACTGAGCAAGAGAGGAAAGAAAGCTGGAATGGGCAAATAAAAGTAGACAGCCTGCTGAAAATGATGCTTGGCCAATGACGTTGCCCCGATCCCTTCACCAGCTTCATTCCGCGGTGGGCTTCAGAAATGCATGCTTGATATGGCTTGAATTTTAGCATCTGTTGTTTGAAGCTTAAAACTGAAAGTATATATCCAGCATCACCTGCTCTTCCTGCAGTAGCATGTTCCGCGTTCTGAGCTTCTTGAAAAGACACTCAAGGTTTTTGAAAACAACACGTCATGAAAACAAGTTGGCAACGCAGAGACGAACTGAACCAACTGTCTGTATTTACACAGCTGCTCAGCAGCACTTGTTCAACACAAATGTTTTACCCTTAATTAGGTTTATTTCAGACGACACAGTCATGGACCTTCACTCGAAAAGATCTGTTCCACGTCTCTGGGTGGTATAAATAGGCCAATTGTTTGCACATTAGTCATATGGAGTAAAAAAGAACAAACGTGAAATCATTTGATTGAGTCTTAACCAAAATGCAAAATAAGTCAAATGTGTTTTGCTCAGAAAGAGTATGTAATTACGCATGTTTTGCCTCATGAGCTCACTTATTGGAGAACCATGTGCTCAGAGGAAAATGAACGAAAATATTGAATCAGAAAAGAAACGGTTGGATTGCATGTATTATTTACGGTCTCAGAAACACCCTGAAAACCAACAAATTATTTATCTTCGATAATTTAACACATAAGGTGTTTTTTTTTTCCGTCTGTAGGCTACATAACCGAGACAATCCTGAACATATTGAAACTCATATATGCATCTGTGTTATGAATCATCCCTACCTCTGCATATTCAAAAAAAATATACAGTAAAATAATAATTAAGCTCAATTGTTCAGTCTCAACACTCTCTACACTGGCTTGATCCTGGTGAGGAATTCAGAGATGATGCTACTGCCATCAAGTGGTTTCAGAGGGAATGGCTTTTCTGCAGAATGTGGCATTACAGCTACTGAAGATCCTGTTTCATCATTTTCACTGCGAAATGTTACTTATAGAACAAGATGCTGTTAAAGAAATTACGCAGAATAACTGGCAAAAAAGATAATCGGGTAAATTTAGCCAGCAGAATGTTTTTTATTGCATATTTTGCCATCTTTCTGTACATATGGTACTTTCAAAATGTGCAGTACAAGTACATCAAACCCACCGTGCTTTGTTTGTGCTGGTTTCTGTGTCCTGTTCGGGTTGCTGCAGGCTGAACGATTCCAGTGGGTTGGTTTGGGAATAACATTACGTGGTGCCAGAATCTCTAGCGAATCGTTCCCACTTTCTTGCTCAATCTCCCTGCTTTGCTCCTGGCCAGCTAGATAGCGTGAAAAGTGAAAAAACAAGACAAAGCAAGCAACTCCACGTATTGTAAAACCTAATAACTTTAATAAATGATAAGATTTCACTTTATCTATGTTTTAGATAGCCTTTACAAATCAAAACCTACGATCCTACTAACCTGTAGAGACGGAGGCTCCTGCAGCAGCATTTCCCACAACATGAAGCCTGCTAAACCTTGACCTGTGTACAGATTCTGGTAGGGTTAAACCAGAGCCTGTGTGAAGTGTGGATTGAGAGGGTAGGATGGTGCGTGCTGTTACAGCATCCAGAGCAGAGCCCAAAAGACGGTTCTAAAAGTGAGAAAACAAATATAACAAAATATAAACCATGACCTGAACTACAGTATTGCATAAAAGTCTTCAACCACCCTTCATATTTTGCTTCCAAAGAGAGAGAGAGACTTTCTTGTATTTTAAAAGTAGTTTTGAGAAATAGTTTCTTTCATTTTTGGCAAGTTTTTATCTCTCATTTTCAGCCCAGGCCATGTACTGTACATGACCAGTTTCAGAGGGATGTTTTTAGTTTGATAAGCCACAGAGTCATCTATGAATCATTCAAGCTAATGAATCTACATAATTAAGTTTACTATTAAAAATGAGTGGGAGCAAGACTTTTGCACAGTACCATACATCTAATATGAATGATTTCATTAAATTTTTAGAAATTAATAACGAGCTCACAAATCTTAAGAGCTATAAGTAGAAAAGTAAGCAGAACCCTCCACCTGCAGCTCAAGCTGTTGGCCTTGGATGGTTTCCAGATGTTGGAGCCTATGCTGTGTCAGTACTCTCACTTCATGGAGTTGCCGCACTTCAGATGCCACCTGAGCCACACGAGCCTCCGTATCACTCTGGGCCTGTTAATTACATATTAAACACTTGTTGTTAGGACAAACTGTCCTGTTTATGCATTCATGAACAGTTTATTAATTCAGCAGAACAGTATGCTTCAAAGGACAATTGCAATCAAACATGTTAATGAAGAAGCCAGGTGGTAAATACTCTCCGTTGACCCCTCATACAGGTACCTCAGCCTCTCTCTTGTCTAGAGTGGAAGTCTTAAAAACAGGGGGAAATAGCATCTGCTGACAAAATTTTCACCATAACAATCGTAAACAAGGACGTACAAACTTCCTTTATAATCAGACCCATGATACTGATAATGTATATGTATATGGGCAGTTTCAGCATTACAGATGTGGCATTTGGACTCATATTGGTAAAGAAAATGCCTTGAGTATCAAGCTTGGTATCAGTGAATTTGTAGAACTTATAAAGTATCTTCAGCTTAAAAATAACAAAATCTCAAATACATATAATAATTTACTTCCTGAAAATGTACAGCATTTTACTGAGTTATGAAAGTGACACTAAACTGTTTAACTTTTATGAGAAAGTATACGTTATCTACAAACTCAAAATTTTAAAAATAACTGCAGAAAACCTTCTACCCGTAGCCGTAAATGAACAGCAAAAGTGTAGATTTTTTCAAATGTCATTTGTGGAATAAATGATTATTATTCACTATTCATTATTTATTATTAATTCCTAGTATTAACTGGTGTTATGGACGTGACATTTTAACATTATGGATGTGACGTTTCTGAATCAGGGCCCTACATAATATATAAAGATCACAATTAGATAGTTAATTTTGACATGAAACCTTTTAATAGTAATTATGAATAACTATAAAACTGTTAATTCAGCAATTATTGCTGACATTTTTTTTCCTGACTCTTTCCTTTGTCTTTCTTTTTATTTGTAGTTTTCATAATTTTCTTTCCTTTTGTGCTTTTTCAGACTAAGCATTAGACCTTACTGTTTAATTCACAAGTAAACGTTTAGTCGATGAGCAGCCAGGTGGCGTTGTCTCAGCCTGGGTCGATGGTTCGAGTCCCACCTTCGGGAGTGTGTGCATTCAGGGCCTCCCTGTGCTTGGTGGGTTTCGTCTGGGTGCTCCAGGTTTCCTCCCACAGTCCAAACCCATGACGCTTACCTAATTGGAGTTTTTAATTGACCTTAATATGTGGGTGAGTGTGTGAATATGTGCACTGACACCCCATCCATGTCCTAGTACCCTGAGTACACCGAGTTAGGCTCCAGGCCTCCCGTAATCCCATAGGATAAGCAGTATAAAGACTGAGTGAGTGAGTGAGAGAGCGTTTGGTCTATATGAACAGATGTAGTATTTTTAGTGTATCAGTATGGGTCTGCAGGAACCCTATGAATTATGCCGACTTGGTAAGGTTGCCCTTTGCGTAGAATTGCCCATATACACCATAAATAAATAAAAATTAACAACACATTTTCTCATCCAATTACTCAAAAAATGACAAAGATAAAACAGTGCAATGTTAATCCCAGTTTTTTCCCCACGTAAGGGGTGCTGGTCATGTCACTATAACAATGCGATGCCATTTCAGCTTGAAGATTTCCCTGCTTAAAAACACTTAAGTTACCTCAGCAATTAAACACTGGCTTTATTAAATTTGTTAAAGCAGGTGTGGAAATAATGACCCCTAGGGTATTTCTGGCCCTACAGCGTCAATGAAGTGCATCTAGCCTAATAAAGAGGAAGTTCGGATTAACAACTATCTAATGAATTATTTATTCAGATGTTGTTGATGTTGTGCATTATTTCTTCATTTTTATAGTTATGTTAATAACATTTCCAAAGTCATTATATATCAGCAATTATAGATAACAGTGATCGCAATGTACAGTACATCACATATACCACTCATTATACACTTCTTTATTCTTTCACTGTAAGGTTGATTCGGGTAATATAAGGAGGAGGTTTTATTCTTCAATATTTTCTAGCAGTGGGTCAGTATTTAACAAATTATATTACAGCTTCCTAAAATCCCTTAAATGTCATATGTAAAAATCATATAATCCCTTGTCTATATGACTATGAGGGGTCTGGAGCCTATCCCAGGTAACTCAGGGCACAAGCACACACACACACGCTCATACCCATTTACACACTACGAGAATTCAGACTGTGGGAGGAAACTCACCAAGCACAAGGACAAGTGTGTGTTCAAACAAGGCAAGATTTGAACTCCAACCCCGAACTTGTGAGGGAAAAAAACAGTGCTAAGCCAGAAGAGGTTTTCCTACATCTTTGGCACACACATAGTCTTTAGGAACTCAATTAACAAACATAAACTATAATATTCCTTGTAAAAATGTGAAACAATTACAGTATTTAGTGCATTTTATTTACTCTCACTACCCATGTACTATACAGTGGAACCTCGGATTGTGAGTAATGCGGTTTGCGAGTGAGCAAAAAAATTTGAATCAGTTTTGACTTGAAAAACGAGCAAGTCTTGGTTTACGAGTACCGAGTATCATGTATCAGGCATGTGCTTCTTGTTTTGACGCCAACGGTTTTTCTCTCTCTTGCTCTGCGGAATTGTGGGTAATCGTCTCCCCTGCTGGGTCTTAGTGCGCATCTCTCACTGGTATAATCAACATCCGTGCATGCGTGCACTGTTTACTATAACACTGTGACCACATGTGTGCGCGTAAAGCCTCTTTTATTTTGTGTCTGTATGTGTGCGTGTGTATACAGCACCCATTTACTGTTTATTATAACACGTGTGTGCACGCGTTGTAAAGGTTAAAGATCCATTTTCTCTCTCTCTCTCAGCCTGCACTTATGTGTGGGTGTGTGTGATAGTGTGTGTGTGCGCACGTCATTGGCCTCTTCCCTCCTCCTCTCGCCTTCACACACACATTCTAACGGACTCCAACACGGCTCTGTTGCGATCCTTTTCAACGGTAAGGTGAAGGTTAATTAGGGCCCAAGCACTAGAGGGTGCACAGAACCCTCTTGTTTTCCTAAGGATTATTAGGGTCCAAGCACTATAGCCTGAGAGTCTCGTGGCCCGCGGCCCTCAGGGGCCCCCACACTTCTACACATCATACACACTTTCACATAGGCACACGAAACTCTGTACACATTTAGAACTCATTGAGCCGAACAACTTTCGTACTGCATGTCCTGGGCTCAACTCAACAGGAGGCCGGTTATTTTGGGGCGAACGTGACGTGACGTCTAAAGACATTGAGGATGAGGGATCTTTGATATCTCAAACTGGTCAGCCGTGATAATGTCTTAAATTAACACAGAAAAATGATTAATAATTTTCTGTGTGGCATTATATTCAGTGACATTATATTCAATGACACGTTCAGTAACATTACATTGAATGACATCATAGTGTGAGGCTTTTATATTTATATAACAATGTTAACACTCTCACACTCACACACACGCACGTATACATATACTCATGTATATCACACATCACAAACTGTAACACCCACATACTCACATCTCTGTCTCACGCGCCTGCATGCAGAAACACACACACACTAACAAGTCACATGTCTCACACACACATACTAACACACACATCACTAATGTTAACACACAGACTCACACACCACACACACACAAACATGCACAAACACATTTACTTGTAACACAATGACTGACACATCCACACATCACACACACTCAAACACACACACACACACACACCTCTCTAACACACACACTAACCCTTAAACACACAGAAACACACACAAACACACTAACGCACTCAACAAATATTTAGGGCCCAAACTGACATTAGCCCTGTATAGTGTGTGATGTGTGCAAGTTGTGCCCTGCAACCGGGTAGCAATGACTTTTCCGAGGTCTTAACACACTCAAATAACACACAGGTTGTGCGGTCAGCAGTGATTCCGTTAGTGTGCGCACACTCGAGTGTCAGAGATGTTTCTTGTTAATTTTCCAGATGAGGCAGTGTTTCCGTTTGTGTGTGTGTGTGTGTGTGTGTGTGTGTGTGTGTGTGAGAAAGTCGTCCCGCACAGAGGTCCTCCCCCTCTCAAATAAGAGAGGAGGAAGGGTTACGGTGTAAGACGAGGGGAGGGGCTCATTCGTCCTCTCCTCTTACTTTAGCTTCACACACAAACACACACACACAGCGCATATGAGCACAAACGAAAACAATGTTTTCGTCTGGATTTATTTTTACTTTTTTCAAAGGTAAAGTGCAGGTTCATTTGTTTTATTTTTACTTTAGATTTTGTATTAATTATATTTTTGGGTTGTGGGATGAATAATTAAGTTTTTATTATTTCTTATGGGGAAATTCACTTTGATTTACGTGTTTTTATATACGAGCTCACTTCTGGAACTAATTATGCTCGTAATCGAAGGTTCCATTTTATTTCACGTTATTATTGTGTTCTAGTGTGAATGCAAAAACAGATTTTTAAATGATTTAAACAGAGCGAGCCATCAGGAGGCTGAGCAGCACCTTGACGAGCGGAGCTGTGGCTGCAATGGCAGCAGCTGTAAAAGCTACCGCAGTTGAAGTGGCTCCAGCGTCCTGTGATGATAAAGCAGCGTTAGTCTGGACCTCAGGAAGTCTCGGTGCACTGCTTTGTGGACGTCCCGCATCCAATAACTGAACCTTCACCTCCCGTCTCACCGGTGCACTGTGGGATCTACACAGTCCGGTGACAACAAAAAACACATTCCGGTTACCATTTTCATGTTAAATGGATACGATTATCAATGTTAACGCCAAGATGAGAAAGTAGATTAAATATACCTGTGCTTTAGGGCTTCTACAACAGCACCTCTACCATGAGCAGGGTATCTTGATATTAACACATCCTGCTCTGGAATGTTTTTAGATATTTAATTAATAAATAGAAATAAACAACATGGACACACAGGTCAAATAAAGTAAAGAAGAAAATTACCTTCTTGCTTGTTGTCGCTTGTTTGGGTGACTGCTGGTTTTAGTCTAACTCTACCTCTTCTAGGAAGCTGAAAAAAAGAGAGACAATTGTTATTTAATCATTAACCATCTTTAGACAATGCACAAGCTAGACAACAGCCAGAATGCAGTCTCTTTTAATGACATGACTGTTAAGATCAACAAAACCTATTCTCAAAATTGCTGTAGTTGTAATAAACTATAATTATTATTTCATTATAATTCTGGCAGCACGGTGGCTTGATGGTTGTTCTTACCTGTTGTCTTTCATCACCTCTCATGGCACCCCCAAAAACTGGCTTTGATGCTGTATGTTGTTTAAATGTTGTAGGTGCTTAAAAACCAGACAGTTATATATTATATACACACACAACCATCTATGGGGCAGTTGAAGAATACATAAAATCTTGCTCATACACATCATGTGCTTGCTTCTCTTAAGTACATTAAACATGAGAAAAAACAGAAGGTGTGATTTGTGTGACTTTAATTGTCGCATAGACGCTGGTACCAGAAGTATGAAAATAAGAGTATTTCATAAACGGCTGAATTTTAAACATTCCCTAGAGTTTAACAAGTGAAAAAACACTGAATGAGTGACCGATCTGTGTTTGGAAACGTCGTCAGAGAGGTCAGACGAAAATTTCCAGATTAGTTTTGGACGTCTATTGTAACTCATATAATTATTCTCTTCAACCATAGTGTGCAAAGAAGCATCTCAGTATGCACAAAACATTGAACTTTAAGATGAATGACTTATGAGGTCAAAATACCACATAAGGTTCCTTTCCTGTTAGCCAAGAACAGGAACCTGAGGCTATCTTGGGTGCAGAAGAATCACCTGCTCTCTTTTTATTCTTCAGTTGTTCAGTCTGCCTCACATACGTCCTGCTCATGGCTGATGGTTAGCAACCCAGTAAAGTCTTTTGCTCTTATAGCAGTCCCACCTCAATGTTTTGTGCATGCTAAAATTGTGCAATTTTCATAATTTAATTCAAGGAATTAAACTCTCATATAGTGCAGGTGCAATACAAGTTAAGGAAAATATTTTAAGCCTTTTTTAGTACATATTTTGCTGATTATGGCTTATAGCTCATGAAAATCAAACATCCATTATCAAGATTGATCAAAATTCTACAATTTACAATATAAGTTTTTCTTTCCCTGAGGTGTGTATACATTTTTGGACTGGCTTTCTGTTTAATTATATATATAGAGAGGGGGGAATCGAACCCGAACCCTGGAGGAGCGAGGTCACAGTGCTAACCAGTACACCACCATGCCAACCTACTGTATACACACACTGAGGATGGTGTTGTTTTGATTGTTTTTTTGTGTGCACCATAGACACTTGTGTGATGAGCAGATTCTCAAAACACTCACACCAGCCCATCTGGTACCAACAAACACGCCATAGTTACATACACAGTTTTCATACACACACACACACACACACACACTCCTGATGTTTGCTGTGAATGTTACCTGAAGCTCTTGACGTGTATCAGGACAGGAGAATAAAAGTACCTGTGGCTGAGGCTGAATGTGTGTTTACAGGAAGCACCTCCTCGAGAAATCCATGAACAGTGGAGTCTGACAGCCTCTGCACATAAATATTAACATCCGGGGTCTTCTGTCTTTCCTGAGCGGAAACTGCTGTAGTGGAGCGGATTAACACTTCAGCAGCGTCCCAGCTGGACTCATCCAGGGTCATGTTACTCACCGCGCATGCGCACATTGTCTGGAACTGAATCGAGAAAACATAAGTGCTCGTGCCTGGTAAATCATTTGAACACTATACTTAATAAAGACTTACGAGGAAGGAGATATTCACCTGTAAACAGACATCTACACATCTCTTCTGTCGGTGTGAGTTTTGAATTTGGCGCCGCTGCTACAGTAACGTCGTCCTGCTCTGTGCTCATTGCTTGTAACATAAAGCCGAGCTAACGGCCGTGTGTGCGCGCGTGCAAAGCACACACACACACAGCACTGCAACCTGAAATATTCTCTGTAACGTAACAGTTCGTACAGATCCAACCTCAACAACTGCCCCTGACAACAAAGTTGACAACATAGGTGAAGGTAGTCACCGTAGTATCTTGGACGCGAGTCTAATTTCAAAATAAAAGTAGATCGTTCAGTTTCTTTACGGAGTAATATAGGTCTATAGTTTCAGTGGTTGCACAGGATCTAATATTTTATATTTTATGATATACACACACAGAGATGAGGCCCAAAAATGTATACACACTTCAACAAGAAAAATATTTGCCTCTCTTCTGACAGTCACATGATAGCATCAACGATGTTGTGACAACTGACATCTTTACGTTTTGTCAGAGGAAACATAATACTACAGTTGCTCCCATAATTCAGTTTGATTTTTTAAAAAGGGCATAATAAAAATAATTATTATTTTCATTATTACTTTGTTGTTATTGTAATTTATAATATTAATTAAATACAACTAATAATAATAATAATAATACATTAAACAAAGAAATTTAATATATAATGTACAAATTATATAAAGTCATAAAAATACATTATATTGATTAGTTAGCCTAACAGTTTTTACAATCACCGTGTTCATACTAAAGGAAGCGCTCCTTTCGCGCTCTGGATTACGTCACAGTCAATGAGCCACTGCAACGTCATCTGAATTTCAAAATGTTATTTTCGACTTAACAAATATTACTATGTATCAGTGTAGCGTTATAAAATTTACGTAAATATTTAGCGCCGTAAACATTGTTTCCATAACGCGTTTACATTTACAACACACAAAATGTTTTTTGAAAACAACCACGAGCCTATTTTTGCTGCGAAAGTGCGGTAATGAAGAGTCAGTTTGAAGCTCAGTTACCGTCACATGTCCTTTAGAGGCCCTGCGGTGTAGCAGTGTGTGTGTCTCCGGCAGATTTAAGGTAATGTTATAGTTAGACCGCATAAACTGTGTGTTCACTCATCGCTTAGAATGATTTGGTAAAATGAGAGATGACATTGTATTAATGGGTGAATTTTAGGGATATGTGTGAGGCTGCTTTAGACCTGCATGGCTCACTGTAGACTAATGTATAGGTGTGTACTTGTGCTGAAAGGACACATAATGTCTGTATATCAGTGTGTATGTCTGTGAGCCTGTTTGTTTACTCTGAATTGCAGAACAAGCATTTGGACCATGGCGGCTCAGGTCACAGAATCAGATCAAATTAAACAGGTAGGTCAATATAGATTTCAAGAAAAATAAGTTTCTTGTGATCCAGTGTTTTTACCATGTTTCCTCTTTCAGTTCAAGGAATTTCTTGGCACCTACAACAAACTGACCGAGAACTGCTTCATGGACTGTGTGAAAGACTTCACTACCAGAGAGGTCAAAGCAGAGGAGGTGAGAGTCACAAAAGCAAAACTTCACCCAGATACACATTTAATAAGTCCAACAGTTTATTTTTTGTGATGTTTTTTTTTGTCTTGGTGTAGGTTGGCGCTGTGTCTTTGCTGTTCTTTTGAGACGTTAAGAGTTGTTGCAGTTAAACAAAAAAAAAAACATGCTGTTTCGCTGCTAGCTAGGAAAAACAGCACTTTATCCAGAGAGAAATGTTCGAAATCATGTTAATGAGGCCGAAGTAAAGTAAGAGATTGACACTTCAAACTCCAAGTTCCACTTTTGCAGAGTCATGCCAAGTATAACAAATAAAATTATGAAAATTGGACGTCAAGGTGACATAGTGGTTAGCGCTGTGGCTTTAAAGCTCCATGGTTGGTGATCGACCTGTTTTCCAGACTTGTGCTTGGTGGGTTTCCTCAGCGGTTTCCTCTCGCAGTCCAAAGACATGCAGGGTAGGCTAACTGGCATTGGTTGTGTGTACGTGATGGTGTGTATGCTTGTCTGTGCCCAGGTTGGTCTCCAGGCTTCCCAGGTACAGGATAGCAGAAAATTAAGTGTGATTGCCACCATACTGGAGTTTTTAACTTTCATACAGATTTTGTCCAATCATCAGAATTTTTTTCTGAATAATGTTTTGTCCATAATCTTCAGGGGTTTTTTTTGACAGAAGTTGCCAAAAAGGATGTGCGGCCATTACTCTGCAAAACTTTACATATTGATAATAAGCTTGGCTCAGCAATGTGTCCTGACCTTAACAAACAAGGTTTAAATTCAAGTGGAACTTGGGGAATTTAATAAATTGAAGGTCGAACTCCTTCCCGACTGCAGTGAACCAGTATGAGCTTTTTGTTAGTGATCTATGATTGATATCATTATGGAAGCGCTTCTGTTTGAATAGAGTGTAAGGATGAGGGGGTGAGAGAGATGGTCAGATTAAAGCTCTGCTGCATCACTATTTTTTAGGTAATCCAGCTTTTCCCTTTAACCAAAGTGAACTTGGACCAATAGTTTAAGGTGAAGATCGGATTTTACCTATAAATAATGTGTATGTCCTTGATTAAAATCAACATATCTTTCCATCTGACAACATTTTAGTTTCATTTTGATTGCATAAACAGGAATCCTATCCCAATGGTTTAGTGCTCAGGTTGTCTCTCTTATATTTTCAGACCTCATGCTCTGAGAGCTGTCTTCAGAAGTATCTGAAAATGACGCAGCGGATCTCGATGCGCTTCCAGGAATATCACATCCAGCAGAACGAGGCTTTAGCAGCCAAAGCTGGCTTATTAGGCCAACCACGATAATTGACTACTGTGTGTTTTACAGACTCATATCCTCAGGCTGTAACTCTCACCCTGCCTGTCTCATACTGGACTGATTGGGCAGAGGACAATGTGTCAGATGATGCGCACCTAATGAGTTCAGATCCTTAGCTGTGGTGGGAGGTTTGTTTCCTGTTGTTGTAAATGTAAAAACTCACCAACTCTTATTCTAACAGGATGTGAACATGGTCTGCTTTTTTTTTTTAGTAGTAGTCTTGATCTTTTAATGGGATTAATGCACATGTATGTAATAAATAAATTATGTAAAAAAAATTTCATCTATCTGCCCTACCTACAGACCACTAAATGTAGTGGTCTATGACTTCTAGCCCAAGCTGTTGTGATGTTATTCTTTTGCATGGAATTTCTGGTAGTGAAGATCTTGATCAACCAACTTTGTAACCAAAGGTGTGAAGAAAACCTTTTTGTAATTGTTTGTCTTTAAATTTCTGAAATTGTCAGGTCATACCAAGTTTAACAAATACTGTGAAGGTAATTGGGCAGAACGGTTAGCTTGGTGGGTTTCCTCAGGTACTCCGGTTCCTTCCACAGTCCAAAAACATGCAGGATTGCCTAATTGGCAGTGGTAATGTGCAAGTCACTATGTGTGTATGCTTGTTAATCTCTTGAGTCCTTGGAATAGGCTCCAAGCCTTCCAATAACAGGATAACCAAGAATGGAGTGTGATTTCCATCATATTGGAGTTTTTCACTTTCATACAGATTTTCTCCAATTGTTTTTTTTTTTTTCCCTTCTGTGTGAGATTTTTTTCCCCATTACTTGCAAAAGAACAAAATTAACAAGTTGCCAAAAAAAGACAAGGCATTGCTCTGCACCACTTTTACATATTGATAAGTTTGGCTCAAGCAACATGAACTGATGTTAACGAAAGGTTTAAATTCATGTGGAAGATTGAGAGGATTCCAGGCAGTGTCTCAGTGGTGGCTTGACATTTAGCGTTCAAGTTAGTATGTCGCTTTGGGAATAAGCACTCGCGGTGCTAGTGGCTTCTCGTGTTATTATCTTCATGGGTTGGTGCAAGAAATGTTTGTTTTAATTATATGTTGTTACTATAGTTGCTATATAAAAGGTCACATGAATGGAAAGAGCCCAATAGATTTGTGAAAACCCTCTAAGGGAGTTTAAGCTCTTAAACTCAGTAGAGAACATCTCTTACAGTATTATCCAAGGCATGAACATAATCATTCTCTTTTAACCACCATTAAAAATCCCAAAATACACAGGTTGCACAAGCAGACATGAATGCAGCCTTTCATTCAGAATGTCAAATTTGGTGAAATTATAACCAATATAATACAGTACTGTACAATACTATTCCTGAATGGTAATTAAACACAAAGTGTAAAATAAACTCAATAATTCAGTTATGGCATATTCAATGACTAATCAGTGTCACTTAGGCACTTATAAAAGTTGTGGTTGTATTTAGTCATGCAAAGGTGGAATGGTCCCACATCTTCCCTCACTTTACACTGCATGATGCTATGGTTTATTCTTTACTCATAAATTCAGGAAGTGGAAATCATACTTGCATACACCCCTAAATACAAAGACATACTTTTTTTAACGTTAAAATTTGCAACATTTTCTGGATGATCATATTGAATCATTATTAAATCCCAAATGCAAAAAAAAAAAAAGGCGCACGAGAATATTTCAAAATTTTATTAGAAATGAAAAGAGCTCTGCTATTTTACATAAAGATACAATGGCTTTGCTCAGGAACCTAATGCCTTCATTCCTTCATCTATGAATATGTAAATTAATTTTACTCACAGGGAAGCAGGTTCTCATTATATCCACAAATCACCGCCTTCAGCGTATTCGACATCCTAGTGGGATTATTTCACTATAGGGCTGGGATTAGGCTCCTGTTGATGACCAGTGGTTGATTATATACAGTAAAGTGTGCTAATTCTTCTACCAACTTGACATAGAAAAAAGTTTAATATACAAAGATGTATTGTTTAAAAAATAATATAAATCATTTACAGTTTGTGTAAAATGTATTTCTCAAATACATGGTTTTTGGAAGATCTATATACAAAAGAAAATCATCATAGTAAGAAACCCCTGGGCTAAACATACATATATCAATTACGCAACTTTTATTCAGTTGGTTGAGAACTCGATGTTGGAACGTTAAGAAAAAAAAACTGCTTTAACACAAGTACCAGCAAATTTGAACTTAAGCATGGCAGGTCACCAAGTAATGGTGGTCCATAAAAGGTTTTTGTAAAAAAAAAAAAAATCTCCAGATCATTGGGCCCAAATGGGAAAAGGGGAGAACAAGCACGGGAACAATTTACTGCACAGTAGTTACCCAATTGTGACTTCACAGTCTAACTCATCCACTACATTTTTTCAGTTAATTTACTTTTTTTTTTTTTCCTTTCTCTTCACCATTGACCAAATGAATGATGTTTTCATCTTGGAAAGAATACAAAAAACGCTGTTCATCGTCTGAATAAATATACTTAACAAGTTGCAAGATAATACCTTTATTTTACACAAAAATTCAGACCTAGAAATATTTCATTAAATAATTTCATGGCTGTAATATATACCTTTTGAAATTTCATACTAAAATAAAACTCTGCAATTACATATAAAAAGACAAAATACACTCGCAAAGGAAATTAGTCCACTGAAAACATCTTTTGTCCCATGTTCCACTGTAAACATTTTTCATGTTTTTTTTTTTTTTAAGACAAAAATAGAGTTTTGCATAATAATGTTTGCGCGCACACTATCGATTACTACAAAGAGTGGAAGACACAAGCTGCAGTTTTCAGTAAACTACATTCCCTTTCGCAATTGACTTTGTCCCACTTTTCCAAAATAGGGCACTCTGCTGTAACGTGTGTACTTTGGCAGTTCTGATGGAGCAAGCGCACGAAATTGACCTTTTCTTTTTTTTTTCTTCCCCTAACCATGTCCAGCTGGTTAAGTGACGATACCTTTACAGGGAGAGCTTAATCTGGGATTTCACAATGTGATGATAAAAGCTTTTCTGAACAATTACAGCATCCAAACCAGCCTGTGTCACACAGGCTGTAAGAGGAGGCTTCTGTTTCGGGCCAGTTTCAAGGAAGGGAGAGAGAAAAGTGCTGCTGTACTGTCTGTGGATTAATATTTGTCAAATCTACCTTTTTTTTTTTTAAACATTCAACCCTCACAATGAATCAGTTTCCTGATGTGGAAAGTGGCAGCGAGACAAGTGAGAGGCAGGATCAGTTTACAAAGTGCAGGAGGGTGGGAGTGGCCATGAGGATCAGGGGACGGGAAAGGGTGGAGGAGGAGGAGGCAGGGCAGTTGAGTGCTATGGCTGCTTGCTCTGGCTCATCAGTATACAAATCTCCATCGAGGCAGCAGAGATGGGCAGAGTGGAGGGATAAACAGGCGTGGTATCTTATCACCTGCACTCCACAGCTACAGTGTTCTGAGTGGGTGAAGCTGAGGATGGACTCATGCCTGTGTCTGATGAGCCAGAGGATGTAGATGCTGTGGTGTGGGACACTGCCAAGCACACAGGAAACTTCGGTTAATTGCACATACACACAGCACTGAACACTAAATCTGACTGCTGGCGACTTTCATTTTTCAATTAATTAGAAAACCATACCTTCTCTCTCCTTCTTTTTTAATCTCTTCCGCCTCCTGTCGATGGAGGCCACCTCAGATTTCAACGACATGTAGTATTTTCGGATTTCCTGAAGCTTGTCTTGTAGGAAGGAAATTCTCTCGGTGCTCGACATGTTGTCTAGCTCATCTGCAAAAAATTTAAATAAAATCATTGAAGTGTCCAGTGAAGAGCGTGTACATTACGTCTACCGGAGACCAGTATGTGAAAAAACAAAAACACACGGCATGGAAACCTACAATCCAACAATTTACACAGAGCAACATCGCATGGATTAAAAGGACATACTCAGTTTGAAAGTCCATTTGTATGTGCGTGGAGAGGGGAAGGACTGCTTGTCTTTGTGCTTATCTTTCTCCATGTCTTTGCTGCTGGGAGATGCATGGCCAGGAGAGCGAGAGAGCTTATGGGCCTTGGCCAGGCTGGAGTGTTTTACTGGAGTCAGTTTATTAGAGGTGTCCAGGGCAGACAGGTCCTCACTGTCGCTGCTGTGACCTGAAAAACGCAGGATCGACAAAATGTAAAGCAGGTCACATTCTCAATTTGCCATCATAGTGTGATCAGAAATGTTATCTTCCCATAATTTATTAGAATTTTTTTTTTTTTTATGTTAGGGTTGATATCCAATGACAACCAAGACTTTTCTACAAGAAGCACACTGTATATTTGACAATGAAAAGTTTTTTTTAACCTTCTTAAGCATAATGATTTTCACTTCAGGAACTGGAATCACACACTATTTAACAAATCTATTAATTTCTGTTAAAAGACTGACCATTACCTTTATATAAATACAACATATATAAAAAATATAATAACGTAGATCTTTACACAAATATAAAATAAATACAATACAGATATTTAGATAACTCTGAATCGATTCAGTGATGTATCACGACTCTTGTGTGGTGATTCATGTATCGTCAAACTGAAGCTAAAAATCGATTATGTGAAATTAATTTTAACTGTAACACATTTGCTAATGAGGTGGTGAAAAATTGCAATTCCTGGATAATCCTGCAGGTGGTGGACACTAGTCACCCACTGGTGTGGTAGGAGCCAATTTGTTTTTGCTTTTATATCTCAGAATTTTATTTATTTATCCGTGTATCGTGATATCATATCGGGTCGTCCCTGATTCCTATCCCTACAATTTGCTATTCTGAAGAATGAAGACATTATAATTGTCAGCAAACTCGTTTTTGGAATGCATCACCACCGGCCTAATAGCAGCTTATTAGCCAATTTAATAACTTTTTGCACATCACCAGTCACTGGCGCAAACAAGCCTGAAACAAACTACATTTCTATGCTTGCACTGACATCTACCATCAAGCAGACTTGCACTTCAGATCCTCATCTACATATTCCTTTAAAACTATGTGCTTACCTGCTCCGTTTTTTTCTGCAGCAGAAGCAGCTCCTAACCGTTTCTGGTTACGTTTCTGCTTCTTGGCAGATAAGCCACTGTTGCAGTCGTGCAATCTTTTCTGACCTAAAATAGCACAGAATGTAAATATTACACAAGACAAAAGACCTGGTCACATACAATCTAGGCATCTTGTAAGCAGAGAGATAATTTATGAGCAGCTCTCACCAACCTTTGTCCTTGGAATCCCTCTCCTGCAGGGAAATGCTGGAGTTGCTGGAGCTCGCACTGGCGTCAAAGTTCTCACAGAGTCCCTCGTGTGACTCGGCCATGCTGTCTGCCTCGATGGTAGCGTCGCTCTCGCTTTTGGTGCTGTGAGACTCGTCTGGGCTGGGAGCGGAGGATGGAGAACACAGCTGAGGAGGCGCTGCTGTCGTCAGGTTAGGAGGGAGATGGAAGGAGGGCTGCTGGGCCTGCACCTGAGCTACGGCCGTGTTGGAAGCATTAGTCTTCTCCTCCCTTAGCACCAGTGGCTCCTCTCCCGATGGCTTGTCCTTCTCTTCGGGGTCATCTAGATCTACCTCGTGACACATCAATGCCTCTGCGCCTATCTGTGGCATCGTCTCTTCATCAGTGATTACTGAAGAGTCCTCCTTCATTGTGCACAAGCTTGGGAGAGGTTCTACTCTTATCTGGACTTCTTTGGTAAGAGCAGGCATTTCCGTTTTGACCTCTGGGACTTCAGGAGGAGCTACTACTACTGCTGGAACTGGTGGTGCAAGGGGTTCTTCTGTCTCTTGTACATCCTCTGTTGGTCTTTCGTTGTCTGATTTCTTCTCTGGTGACGGAGTTTTGGGGTCCAATTTGTCCTCAAGGCGAATCTTCTTTTCTGGAGTCCAAAACTCCGTGGCTTTGCGCTTGGCTATGCAGCTCCTCTCTGGTGGGCCGATGTCTTCAGTGGCTGAATCCGTGTCAGAGCCAGCTGTTTCAGGCACTTGCTCTGTAGTGCTAATGTGCTCGCTATCCTGAGACTTCTTAGGCTGGCGAGGAAGAGTGCCAGGCCCCTTGGGCTCTGCCTGGTTTGTTGTAGCAGGCAGCTGTATCAGAGTCTCAGAGCCAGGTTCTCTTTGACGAGCCCTTTTTCCTCTCAGTTTTGGAGAACCGTCACCAGAGTCGGGCGACATTGCCACTTCTTCCTCAGGTTTCTCCGGCTCACTGGCCTCCGGCAGTTGTGGTTTCTCCTGAGGGATTTTGTGACCCATAGGCTCGACCTCAGCAGCCTCCACCTTTCCTTTCTGCTCATCCTCCTCCTCTTCTTCCTCCTCCTCCTCTTCTTCTTCTTCTTCCTCCTCCTCCTCTTCTTCTTCTTCCTCCTCCTCCTCTTCTTCTTCTTCCTCCTCCTCTTGCTTTCGGGCTGTTGCAGGATCAGTCTTTTCTGCCCATTCAGGCTTTTTCTCAGGAGTGTCCTCACCCTCACTCTCATCTGATGAGTTTCCTGAATCTGCAGAGAAAAAAAAAAGCAGAGAAAGTTTTACATAACTGCTTTGCATTCCAGTGTCTTCACGAAGATCAATCGCTGTTCAGACATACCATTAGATGCCCTGTCGGAATCGTACATCCCAGAGGTTTTCCTAGTGCGCCGACGAGGAGTTCCTGTCAGAAAACACTGTCAGTATCACTGAGCACAAACACACTTGTAAAACAATAGACGTCCGTACAAACAATCTGACTACAAAAGTGTAAAGTCTTACCCTCTCCATTGGGTAGAGTGTCCGAGAGACGGGAGGTTTTAGTGCCAGGTCTGCTCTCACTGTTAGAAGTTTTGGATACACTGCGGGAGGTGCCAGGAGGGGTGGATTTCAGTGGAGGACGGCCACGTTTTGCCACTGGTTTGGGCGGTTTGTCTTCATCCTTCTCCCCATCATCTTTGTTCTGTTAGAAACAGAGTTGTTAAACTGTATCACAGAAGCCCATACATTGGAAAAACATCCAAACACCTTAATTTTGGCCTCCTACCTTAACTTTCTTTTTCTGTCTTCTCTTTGTTCCTCCTTTATCGACAGGCCATATTATCCTATCAGCTTTAACCCATTCGTCATATCTGTCGCACAAAGGAATTCAAATAAAACATTTGCGCAAAAATACATCAGTCACAAATTCAAAACCAACAATGGCATACATCACTAAACCAATCCCCATATTATGTATGCATCATGCATTCTCTTAAGGTAAATACTCCTCTGTTTTGGTGTTGCTGACCAAAAATATTCAGGATATCGACTAGAGGACGGTCAGACAGCCAAGAGAAGTGCTGCTTCACGTGAAATCAGTCAAGTAAGCAAAACCTCTCTCCTGTATCATCATGTTTGTCCCCATATCCTGTTTGCAGTGTATTGATCCATTAAAAGCCAGTACTGCGTTCATAAATGACTTGCCTCACGTTCCACCCGTAGTAATGGACCAGATAAAGCACTTCTCCATCATCAGTCTCGGTGTTCTTAATATTTGCTTCATAGATTTTCTGGGTCTTCCCTTTGCCATATTTGACCTTGACTTTTGTCCCAGTGACCGAGTGCTCGGATTCTTCCTCACCGTCTTCATCTTCCCCCTCATCTCTGGGGAAAAAAATTATAATTTGTTGATTGTACTTTAATTCATACACATTTTTATTTCACAATTCCAATTTTTTTTTGATCCTGTAATGCTGCTTTGCGCCAATGACCATTGAAATTGTAAATAGGATTTAGTCCAGTAACAAATAGAAAAATTTAATGGTAATACAAAATGGAGGGGCGGGGGGAGGGGAGGGGGGTTAAGGATCAAGGAATGTTGCAGCTCTAGACAAATTGAATGCTGTCAATCACTGATGTACTAGTGGAACATTTTCAGTCAACTACATTTACAGTGGCTTGCAAAAGTATTCGGCCCCCTTGAACTTTTCCACATTTTGTCACATTACAGCCACAAACATGAATAAATTTTATTG
>JAOTQY010000002.1:13696728-13707614 GCA_026413445.1 Dolichallabes microphthalmus
TAGGAACTAGCGACAACGTATGATGATGTATAACAGTGTTGTAGTGGTGTCCCATTTCTTAGGGGAAATATTTAAACCCTTCCCCTTTCCACTTCATTTCAAGGGACAAGGGGAAGGGGTAGAAAATAGAATTGGGATTCAGTCTTACTCTGTCTTACAAGAACAAACTAAAAAAAAAAAAAAAAAAAAAAAACATCTGCATACATGAAGGATTCATACCTCACTCTCTGCAAAATGTCGTTCACCTTTCAGACACAGTGACGTTCTTCTGAGCGTTTTCTCATCTCCGTCATCAAAAACTGTGAAAAAGACAAGTTGTTACAAAATAATTTTTATTTTTTTAAATAAAATAAGCAAGACTGTACTGGTGACGTTATGAATCTTTCACTTACCCACAGTGTACCAGCTAGCGTCTGTAAGTTTACTGATGACGGCTTCAATAAAAACTCCCTCTGCACTCTTGACTTCCACTGTGGAACCCACCTGAGAGCATGAAGACACATCAAACCACGATGAGTTGTGACATCTAACAACCGAGCAAAATGACACCTAGTACTAGAGAGAACACTCAAACAGTTTACCAACAAAATCACTTCCTAAAACCATTTTCAGCCTCACTCACACATCAGCGTACATTACTCTTACTACCCTGCCAAGATCTATATGTAACAAACTTAGCATGTGCACTTAGTAAAAATCACTTGCCAATGGAAATTAAGTTGCCTTACAGTATAGTTCTGTTACTGTACCAGGCTAGACTGCCTGGTGAAAAAGCACTGCTGCATTCAGTCAATGAGCTTACAGGAACAAAATAACCATTTCTATTTTAAACTCATCTTCTGACATCCTTTCCTACGGTGCAACCGATGTCTTTAGAAACAGTACTGCAAAGATTCACTTACCCTCAAAGGTCCTTTGACCTGGTCATCTTGCACGACTTGTGAGGTACTGTCTCCTTTGAGCACCACCTGGAAACAAATCCGTGATGCGCAAGATGAAGCAGAGCAGTGCGAACGAAGACGGGAGAAAAAAAGAAAAAGGGATGAGGAGAGAAACCAGGTTCAGTCAAGGTGAAGTAATCAGGTTGTGTAAAAGACAAATGCCACACTTCATGATCTGTCGTAACGGGGCTTCCTACATAGGGACCATTAATTAACTCCTTACGATTCAGTCGAGACACAGCTCGGGCTCACGCTCAAGACACAAAGCATTCATGAACACTTCATGTCCCAAACAAGTGGCCTTACTTACACAGACAAGCAGGTGAGTATAGTTAACATGAGCAGTAAAAGTGAAGCATTTCTATATTCTTAGAGTTTATCTTAAGATTTAAAGAACCACAAGATACTATATCTGAGCAACTGTTCCCTAAACGTGCATAATGTAAACTTTAACATAAGTCGGTACTTGAAAACAGGCAGTGCAAAGTGCACCAAGTTCCCATCAATTAATTGAAGCACGACTGTTATCAGAACAAGTCTGTACATGACTGATGGGACTAGTAAAATAAAACAGACAGTGCTCAACGATGTTTAAACATAGAGCCTCCTGTGACTGCTAAGGTGAGTAAAACTTAGTCATGACCATGTCACTCGCTAAGACACACTGAAGAGTGACAGTCATTTTCAATCCAATTGAACTTGTTCAGATTACAGATCCCAACTTAACATGGATGCTGTGTTTACATGTTCAAAACATTAAACAGAATCAGAATAAAAAGCACAAAGTGGTTCTGCCCACTGTGAAGCATCTGCCCGAAAAAAGAAAAAAAAAATGGGGGAAAGTTTTTTCAGGTCAGTTCATCCTTTCAAGCTCTCTCTTTGAACCTTTTAACTATCGAGGTGTTGAACAATCCTAAAAGCTTTTCAAGTCTTTTGAACAAAAAAAAGAAAAGAAAAAGTTATATCACCACAGAACACTTTATTTTTTTTGCTGCCGACATGTTTCTGTCTCTCGCGGAAACTTGTCAAGCCACCTAACATCACCCCCACAAGGGGCCAACATGCTCAGAAAGAATACAGGAGAGTCCACACTTTTGAACAACATGAAACATATATGCCTCTCTTCAGACGATCACACAATAGCATTAATGATGGTGCGACAACAGACATCCTCAGGGGAAACAATACTACTCATTGTTGTGGTAATTCATTTTATGTTTTAAAAAAGGGCATGAATAACTTTAAGTTTTTGCTGGGCCGATTGTGTGTGTGTATACATATTCCGACTACAGAGAAGAAATTATCGAATCAAGCATTTACACAGCAAATCCTTTTCTAAAGATTTCTAAGATTTGCACCATCCTCCTCACTCCAGGTCAGACTGTCCTGACTGAAGCGGTTACATAACGTGTTTTTATATTCTGATTATTAGTGGAATATTAAGGTCTGTGTAAAGATAACGATACTCATTTAGGACACAAAACACACAAACAACATTCTACCTAAGAAGAAAAACGATATATGGCAAAGTCGACCAGCAGCGCGATTTCCCTTGCAGTGCAGCTTGAGGTGTTAAAAAAACACACCACCACATTATTAAAACTTACCTTAACTTTCACCATCCGTTTAACAGTCTTGATTTTTGCCTCACAGAAGGCACCTCGGTATTTAGCGCTCACATCCGTTCCCACAGTCAGGTAGGCAGGCTCATCTGCTACCTAGAGAAAACAAGAAGCAGGTTAGACCAAAGCGGTGTAAACACTTCAAACTTTGATCACAACTTTTTACGAAATGTATTCATTGTGTGTTCACTGGAAAGCCCTTCTCTGTCCATGAAATACAGCCTTTTGTTAGTGAAGCATGAAAGTGAATGAGGCTGCATTGTACAGCAGCTCATGCAGGTAAGAGCACCTCGATCAGAATCTAATAAAATGACTTGGCAAAGAACAAACACGTGTTGTTGATAAATAAGTTGCCCTGGTGTAGCAGGCTGTAGAGGTTTGGCTCAGGAACTGAGAGGCGTCGGCTACACTGCTGTCTCCAGCTGAAGCGCACTTACCTTCATTGTGCTGGCTGTTTGGGGGAGTCCAGCTTGGTTCTGATCGCTGGAACAGAATAAAACATACAAGAGAGGATAATGGAGGCAGAGAAATACGACAAGGGTGTTCTTCCTAATCACTGAACAGCACGACAGAACACAAGGCATGCTAACTGGCTAACAGGCTAGCTACTACTCACGCATTCTTTTCAAGCCCGATGCCGCGGCCCCCCTCCCTCCTCCTCACGCTACTGAAATGTTCAAGCAGCTCTCGAGTGCTTCCCTAAAAACTAATTCCGTTAAAAACCAGAGAGCACCAAGTCCGGCTCTGAGCAGCGGTCAATCCGCTATGGGTGTAAAACAGGATAGACGAGAGGAAGGGGGGAAAGCGGAGTAGTGCGTGTGTTCTTCCCGCTTTACTCTGTGTGTGTGTGTGTGTGTGTGTGTCACGTCGCCATCATAGCTCACCGCCGGACCGTGTCAGGATTTTCCTCACAATCTGTAACTCAAACAACCTCTTCTCTTCAGGAAACTGACATCGAAACTGACTATAACCGAGAGATACACCGACACACGAGCAACCGTCACGCAAACCTCATTTACACAGATCTCCCGACAGATTCGTGTTTTTTCCCTCTCTCTCTCTCTCTCTCTCTACCTCTATCTGTCTCAGAGCTAAATATAGAGAGTCTGCCAGCTAACCTTGCTCAAGTGTTCATCGCTATAACGGCGATTTAAGCCTCCTGGATGCGAACTTCAGCTCAGCGACGCTGAAAAGCCCTGGGCTAACGTTAGTTCCGGAACATTGTCGAGCTTGTGGCGTCGATTGTTTTAGCATCCGCACACCGATTCCCTTAATCCTCGACAAGTTCCACAGAGACCAGAAAGTCCCCGAAAACGACTCGTTGTGTCTGTTAGACCTAACTCTACAAAAAGCCAGTTAGCGAGCTAGCTTTGAAAACAAGCAGCTTAGCAGCAGCTCGCGCTAGCTAGTCACTGCCATTCAATTTTCCGTCGTGTTAATCCATTACTTGGGGGGGGGCATCCTAATACGTTTAACTTTACTTTTTTACCCAATAAAGTGAACAATTATCGATTTCTACAAGTCATAACTTGTTTGAATGAACTGTCTCCTATAGAGATACTTACATACTCCTGTATGTCCGCTCACCACTCGCCTGGGTTGCAAAGCATAAACGAAATAACAAGCTGTTGAGCCAAGGTTGTGTTTCTCGGAATCCGATTGGCTACCCTAACGGCGGTAGCTACATTCTCAAAATTATGATTCGTTCCATTGAAAGTCAAATTCCATTGGACGGGTGTTTCTCTAATTAGTGATTGGTCAATATGAAAGCGGCGCTACGAATAGACTGTCCTTATTGGTTGTCATGGCGGCCTAATCGTTACAATTAAAACAGACCACATTTGACACTTGATTGGTTGCACGATTCTGCTCGAAGGCTGTCTCCCGTGATGATTGGTTCAATTGTCTTCGAAACAACCCGCCTACTTCATTCATTGGCTGAAAAGATGTGCCGAGCAGGGGGGGGGACGATCTTATTTCAGAGGGAAAAACAAAACCCCCTTGCTTTCACTGCGCATGTCAAAACCATAGGCTCATTCGCCATTTTGTTCCCGACGCAGATATTTTTGACTACTGACGCCGAGCTCTGCGATGTCGAGGTGAGTCCGAGCTGATACCGAGTTCAGGTTAAACATATGTCTCTATGTAAACAGCGCTGTACGTGACCTCTGTTAGCCGTTGGTTTATTTCTCTCACCCAGCGTTGAGTGAGTGAGACGTGTAAAGGCGACAAAATAGAAAAGGTCAGTTGAAGGCTATGAGAATAATGGCGCCTTAACGCAGCAGCGCACATCACGAGCTTCTGACGTAACCGGAAGACAACAGAGTCAGGCTGGTGAGAGGAAGCCGTTACAGCACTGCTGTCAGACCCACAGTCTCAGTGAGGGATGCAGTTTACACACCCAAATGGGAATCAATCCTAATCCTCTTAATAATCAGGGAAATGTTTATTTAATAGATTCATTAGAGCTTTCTAATCCTTAACTTTCCACTCACAGAAGTCAAACAGGGTTTTATGATCATAACATCACTTTTCTGAAACACCTTTCATTGAGCTTTGGATTGAATCCAGGCACTGACAAGTCGATTAGACCAAGAGTTACAGAATGTAACTAGTTTTATACTGAATATTCTGTGGAGGTGGTGGTGATATACATACTCACCATAGAAAAATTCAACCTTAAATTTATTGCTGGGCAAAATAATTTTTGGGCATGCATAAATACTCATACAGGTAACAGGTATCCCATGTTAAACCCCCCAAAAATACTCATAAAATGCTCAAATACTAAATTCTAATCAAGTGTCCTACTAAGCCAAGTTTATACAACAGTTAGTTCTGACTGAACAGTCTGATTTGGACAAGATGCTTTCCAGGAGTGGCGATAATGCAGTAACGGCACTAAGACGTTTAACTATATCCATCACTCACAGAAGTTTAATTACACTAACTGTCAATCACACGTTGGGGAACGTCAGTCTTTACGCTCTGCAGCATTGAGGAGAGAGCAACTGCCTGCCAAAAACCACAGTCAAACCCAGTCATGGAAGCACCTTCATTAAGAATACACATCTCATTGCGTTAATCTTAAAAACATTTTGACTCCTTAATAATTGCCTCATAAACGCCTCTGAACCATCCATGTTCTTTTATTTATGGCTACACAGCTAACTAGGTCCTAACACAAGGCTGATTTCCAAATCCCTCTCTAACCACTTGGTGTGTTGAACAAATGATTGCACACCCTACATAGCACACTAGCTTTCCATTTAACGCTAATTGGGATTTAACCCCAGAATGCAGAAGTTAACGTGACTGATATGGTAAAATGAAAAAAAGTGGAAATATAAAAATAGACTTAAGTTTTACAGCACTGTACAGCACCTTCCTGTTTTATTCTACTCACCTTTTGGCTCCGGAGTACCAGTAAGAATTTAAGATTAATTTCACCCCTGTTAATTACACTAATTGTCGGTCGCCCGTGGTTCCATGAGGCACGCTTGGGTAGTGTAACCAATTGCGGAAGGATATGTGTTTGCAGAGCAAAATAAGTAGTGATATCAAGAGACAAATAATTATCTGTTAATAATAAATGGTGTTTTGTGGAACTGTTGTATAAAAGCAACATCACATTCGAGGTCATGCTGTATTGCTGAATTGAGCATGGCTGTGATATTGTATAATGTGTATATTCAGCACTGCAGCACTCACTCTGTGATATTGCTCAATTAAGTTCCTGTGCCAATAAACAGGCGACACAGAATGAAAGCAATCACGCAGACTACAAAAACTGTACTGTAGATCCAGAGGAGGGTCTACATCATCTTCAATAGTACAATACTAGTGCCGTGAATTGTGCACACCCCAACGTATTTGTGAGTTTGGAGCAGTGAGGCGAAACACGACAAGAAACAATCGCAAGTCACTGTTCGTGACAGCTTATTCTATATTTAGTCCAAAATTTCCTAAAATATTTAGTGCATATTACTCACATTTGCTACATTATCATTGACCTGGACTGTCTTGCTGTTTTGTAAAAGAGTCATTTTCTACAGACATGGTCATTCTGTTTAATGATGTCTAAAACTTTGTGACCTTAAGAGATTCTCCCACACAGGAAGACATACTTTGATCTTATCGACTGTACATGCTGTTTGTGAAACAGTTCAGGTTGTAAATAGATCACTGACTTAATGACACTCTGCTTATGTGTGATGGCCAAAATAAAATTCTTAAATTAGTAAGAATTTTTTAGATTAAGATTTAGTGGAAACAATTTATCTTGTGTGCACAGGCCACTTTCTAACCACAAAAGCAAATTAACTGTTTAAATTAAACAGCATCATGCTGTTCCAGGTCCAATCCACGTTCCAGATATACTTTGTAAATCATTATAGTTTTAATGCAAATATCCCAGCAGTTTTGTGACTTGAACCATATGCAGATAAAATAGTCTGTTAGCTCAAGATAAAAACTAAATCTTTTGGGGCTCGGAAGGATTAAGATAAATCTAAAATTGAAACTTTCAGTTCAGGAAAGTTTGTTTTTTTAGAACCAGATATAATAGAAAATGTCCCAGTTTCACCATATGAAGGGCTTTTCCCAGGACACCACACCTGCAGGTTACAGAGCGGAGGAGACATGCATATGTTTTATTACAGACATCTGCATCTGAGAGTGTTCGTGTCCTTTTGTATTCTGAACAGATCTACTCAGCTCCCTGGTTCGGTCAGGTGCAAGTAGGGATCTTATTAATGTTTTCATTTCAATTGCAATTTGCCTTACCAGCTACAGACGGCTCTAATTATGACAAATGGCTTCTTTAAGTATTCTGCTAATCCACTGAATGATTAGGCTCCTGTGTGTAGACAGTGTGTCATACAGTTCATTCAGCGATGAGCTCAGTCTGGTGCCACGGCTCTGCAAATATTTGAATATTAATTGCATAATTACTAGCGTCTGGTCAGCCCACACATTTCAGTCCATCATGCAAACTCTAGTTTTTACGCGGTTCTGCATGATTATTTGCATCAAAATCACGATACCGACCTGTTCAATTATTTAATCATAAAAGGCAACGATTTATTACAGTTAATGCATAAATTGTTGGGAATTTATGTAAAGTTTGTATTTAATTTATTTGTTTGTTTATTTTATTTATTTGTTGTGTTTCTTTTGATGTAAGGCATAAATATTGGCAACATCCTCTTAATGATCATTTTGTGCTGTTATTTGCTGTTAATATATTTATATAATTTAGTTTAAATCACATGTGTTTCAAAATAATCACTTATCTATTTATTCATTTATTTATTAATTCATTCTCTTAGTGAAATCATGCACCCCTATGTTGTAACATGCTGAGCTGTGGCGTTGCCGGAAAAGCAAAACTCTTTGTTTTTGTTCTTTATTCCCCCAGCATGTGGTTCGTACAGAAGTCATGACCAGGACTGATGTTATGGTCACCTGCCCTTCCTAAAGTGTGCAATGTCACGTCTAGCTCTATGTAAGTCACTATTTGCAAACTTCACTTTTTTGCAAGTGCGTCAGATGAGTCTCAGAGAGGTAAGACACAATTGCAAATTCACAATAAACAAAACAATTAGGGGAACTTGTACTTAAACAAAGCTTTTTTTAAGTACAAGTTCCCCTAATATGAGCTGTAATATGAGTTCCACATGCTTTCCTCATTCAAGCCAGACTGACAAATTTATTGGAGGTTGTGTCACTAAAACCTAAAGCGGTCTCCGCGGTGATTCAGTCGACGTTTTGTCAGTGATTGCTAAGAGATGAGTTCAAATCCCCAACCTGCCAGAAACCATCTGTATGACGAATCCCCCATTCTCCGTCACTGGATTAGATTCTCTCTCGCTCAGATGTCATTCTGTCAGAGTAAAATGCAGAAATATCTGGAGATGGCATTCTTGCATTCTCACATCAGTTAAAGTGACAATCATGAGCTTCGCTGAGCTCACACATGCATAACTTTGGAGATAGTACTATTCCCTGTTTGTTTGGTGCCTAAACATAATAGTGCATGGGCTGCATTTGAAAAAGATGTCTCGAACAAAGAATTCGATGGCCTTTGCCCCCTCTTGTTGGTAGCTGTCGCCTCTTTTTCCCGGTGGATTTTATTCATTCAAAAAACTGTCCTGTAATCTGGAGCTGTTTTTTTTTTTTTTTTTTTTTTTAAGATTTGTTTGTATGAGTTTTAAAGAAACTGCAAAAGTTATTTAACTTTTTCCATCGTTAAAGTAGGTTTGCACCAATATATAGATACCATTATCAGCCATCAGTCTGTTACTGCACTTACTGTTCCAATACTTCTGCATAGATGCCACTTTACAGCACAGCCGGACGCTCACTCACCCCAGCGCCATGAGTGAGTGCTATCTTTCTGGCACTCCAAAAAATACCATGAACAGCATACAGATCATCTTGTGTTTTTCCTCCTCTGAGTTTAATGTCAGCTAGTAGCATTAACGTTAATTTGATGGGCTAACTTGAAGTACATCCCTCTCGTCTTGTTGTCCTGCTAACTGAGCCTACCAGAGCATCTGTGTGATAAACAAAAATAAAGCACTGGTGGAATAAATGTCAACAAAGTTGACCGAATCAGACATGGAAAATGCATTTACTGTCTTATGCAAAAGTTTGGGTACCTCTTGCATGCTTCTGATGTTGGATTTTATGATGAGGGCGCAGGTAAGGTTTTCTTCTGAAGGACTTGTGGAACTGTGCACCATCACTCCTGAGTCTGCTAAATCCTCCTGCAGGGTTTTTGCATTCAACTGGGGGCTTTGATTTGTCTTCCTGACCAGCATACGAGCAATTCTCTCCGAGTTTTCTTGGTCTTCCAGATCTCATCTTGATCTCCACAGTTCCCCTGAACTGCCATCTCTTAATTACTTTTCTCTCTGTGGAAACTGCAAGCATACAACGCTTTGCTATCTTTGCTGCCTTCTCCTGCATTGTGGGCATCAATAACTTTCATTTTCAGAGTCTTACACAGCTGCTTAGAGGAACCCATGGTTGTCGAGTGTCCGCAAGTGTGTGCGCAAGGGTTGAAGAGTCAAAGTATTTGTAAAGCTTTGAAACTTACATCTACTAATGACAGCTGTTGCCATGCATCAGATCTAACAAGCGGATGAAGGTCTGAAACCTTGTGAAAAGAATCTGAGACTCTGGAACTGTTAGGGTGCCCAAACTTTTGCACAGTGCCATAATGTTTTTTTTGTTGTTGTTTTCCAATTTATGGCATAAGAAGTAACGATGCATCAATGTTTGCTGAAAATATTGTGCATTTTTTCCATTTCCAAGAGAGACTGTGTAAACATCTTTTCAATTAAAAAAAAAAATCACCCAAATGTGTTATCAAGGGGTGCCTAAACTTTTGCATAAGACGGTATATGTGCACGAAAGGAACCTCATGTCCGGACATGACCGAAACGGTGCTGCCAAACTAGCCGTGTTCTAAAATACTTACCCTTGCCCTTTAAATGTTGACCGAGGAATGGATGTCCTTTATAAACGTACAAAAAAAATAAATTTTTAATAAGAATCATCCTTTAAATTAAAGGATCTATTTAAAAAATGTCGTTCATGTTGCGATGCTGTTGTTTTAACGGTCGCCATGATCAGATACTGTATGTAAAAGTGTATGGATTTTCCATTAATAACAACTGAAGAAACATATCAGCAGCCTGTTGCTGGAGATTTTATCCTTCAGCCTCACTACAGATGACCGGACTAGAAGTGTCAGCCCTGTGTGGCTCATCAGTTTAACTGTGCAGTGGATGGCCGAGGGATTTACTCTACAGTCACTGTACATGTAAAACAGTTTCAATTTTCAAGCCGAGCAAGTGACCAAGTGTAGCTGATGTGCGTCAGGCATAGGGCTTTCTGAAACATTCTGTTCACGTAGTGCTTGGGGACAACGTCAGGTACTGTATCGGTAAGAACCCAAATGGAAGTACCTGTACTCAAACTCGGTCTGACAAAACCATGGTATACAGTGGCTTGCAAAAGTATTCGGCCCCCTTGAACTTTTCCACATTTCGTCACATTACAGCCACAAACGTGAATCAATTTTATTGGAATTCCACGTGAAAGACTGAAAGCGGTGTACACGTGAGAAGTGGAACGAAAATCAAATAAATAACTGAAAAGTGGGGTGTGCATAATTATTCAGCCCCCTGAGTCAATACTTTGTAGAACCACCTTTTGCTGCAATTACAGCTGCCAGCCTTTTAGGATATGTCTCTACCAGCTTTGCACATCTAGAGACTGAAATCCTTGCCCATTCTTCTTTGCAAAACAACTC
>JAOTQY010000002.1:13753314-13764659 GCA_026413445.1 Dolichallabes microphthalmus
AAAATAATTATCTTATCTATAATAATCTATAATAATTCTATAATCTATAATAATTCTATAATTATCTATAATAATTCATCTAATGTTTTCAGCTAATTATATTTATTTTGTTGTGACCTGGGAAACATCGCGCCATAATGAATGAACACCGTATCACAGCAGATCGTGCCAAAAATTATATGTTGAAAAAATTATAAAGCGGTTTGTTTTATTAGCTTTTATTTTTTTTAAACCCATTTAGTCTCGTTAACAGAATTGCATGCTGATTTCGTCTGTCACTGTTCATTGATAAGCATGACATCTCGTCATTGTCTTGTCTTGGTCACAGGAAAAGTTAGTCGAAATTCGTTGACGAAATTAACACTAGCGCATACACACAATGGCCAATTTGGGAACGCCAACTAATCTGCATGTCTTTCGACTGTGGAAGGAAACAAGATAACCCAGAGGGAAACACAGACCTGAAATGGGAATCAAACCCTCGACCCTGGAAACCCACCATATGCTGCCACATTTAATTTATGTTTCACACATGTTTTTGTTGCGCTATGCATTTGTTGAAAAATTCTTCTTATTGAGCTGTCTAGGAGGCACAAAAGGCTTTTGAATCAATTACTTCTGACGAAAAGTAAATAGGCTCTCATGTGAAAGAAGATTATCTTAAAAAATTGTTTAATACATTCCAGTGATTGAATCTGTGCTCATTTATGATAGTGTGACTTTAAGGCTTAAATACTTTTAAAACAGCTGAGTTAGTTTTATAATAAAGATTTTGCTCACACAAAGAAAAAAAAACAGTATTAGCCCAACCCAGTGCATCCCTAGACTAAACCTCAAAACCTCAAAATTACATAAAATTTAGCCATTTGGCAGATTAATTAGTTTTAATAATTTTTTTTTGAGGGGGATATGGTGATAGTCGTTGCTTAAAGATACCAGTAACTCAACCGTACAGACATCTAGAAGAAGTTTATTCTATCACCTAGGAGTCAGAACAGTCCAGATGCCTCGTGGATAAAACTGAGTAAGAAATAGATAAAGCCAAGTAAGAAAGTTTCTTCATTGTGTAGTAGTTATAAGGATGTGGTTTAGTCTACAGTGGAAGGTTGGTGTTTGGACGACTAGCTACGGATGAAATGTTTGGCGTGGCACATGTGGGCCCTGGATTCTCAGTGTATCCATGTGATCTCTCTGTCTCTGCTTTTCTGTGTCGCCTGCCTGTAAAGCGTAGGCGGCACACAGGGATCACTATACATTGTCTCACATCAGCGTCACGCTCATTGAAACCATTGATTCGACCAAAGTTTTGCTGAAACTTTAATAAGAAGCACAGATATGAACCAGCACTTTCACTGTCTAATAACATTTTCTTTTATGCTTTACACAAAAAAAGTGAAGTGCGCAGGTGACACATGTCTTCCCTTTTTTTTTTTTTTTTTGTACAAGGATGCATGTGAAAACAGTTGTCTGAGGTTATCAATCAATCATCCAACTGTGCTGGAGAATTATGTCCTATTCATATGCATACACACTTGGGTATGAAATTAGTGCAGGTATTCCTGTGCACTTAATTTGAACTACCCCATGTCAACACACAAAAACATACACACAGGCATGTACATGTATTTATAATTGCCTAAATTATAAGATCATTAAGCCAAATCCAAAACCGTGTTCAGCCAAAAACAGCAACTGTAACACAGATGGAGCACAGGAAATGGCCGTGTGTGTGTGTGTGTGTGTGTGTGTGTGTGTGTGTGTGTGTGTGTGTGTGTGTGTGTGTGACGGAGAGTGAGTGAGACCTGGGTTAAGTACGGGAAAAAAAGGCAGGGGAGGGGGTCGACTGCTCTTAAATGCTGCGCTTTAACAAATCATAAACTGAAGAAAAAGGCAGTGCAGAGGAGTGAAGGGGCCGTGGGGAAGAACAGAGGGAGGAGGAGAGACTGCAGCTGAGACCAGAGGAGAGCTGCAGAAGTCCTCGTTTGGTCTGATTTTTTTTTTCTTCTCTCCCCCCCCCCTCCCCCCGACATTCGTTCCTCGCCGCCGAAGCCCATTGCATTCTGCCGCTGTGCCAGGATCGTTCTCGCTAGACACTGAGGCAAAAAAGAGGGAGAGAGGGAGTGTGTGTATTTGAGAGAGAAAATAGGGAGTGTGTGAGTGTGTGCCACTGCTCAGGTTCCCCTCGAGCTGGGGAAGAGCAAGCACTCCAAACACACTGAGGAGACCTGGGGAAGACGCAGAGAAGAGGAGGGGGCTGATTTACGGAAGGAGAGAAGGAGAGATCCCCCCGAAGACATTTCCCCCCCTCCTCGCCTCTCTCTATTCTTCACTTGTTTTTGGGGGTCTGCAGAGCTCTTAATGGGAGGAATGTGGAGGCAGCAGTTTCCAGGCAAGAAACATGTTTCCTCCGCACACACTGTGTGTGTGTGTGTGTGTGTGTGTGTGTGTGTGTGTGTGTGTGTATTTTTCTCTGTATGGGGACCAAACATCTCCCCGATAGTAGCACATGTTAGTTTTTTACCTTGAGTTAATTATTTGTTTGATTTCTTTAAAAAAAAAAAAAAAAGATTGTATTTGGAAAAAAAATCTATTTAGTCACTGAGCTAAGTGTATGCTACAGTGTTCTTTATATTCATTAATACACAGATGCAATAAATAAAAATAGTAATGCAGCAGTGTGTGCGTGTGTGTGTGTGTTTCTGCTTGGTTACATATGCAGGTGCTGGAGATAGAAAAACATACTATGCCATATGCCATAACTAAACTGCGTGTTAATTCTCATGTGTATAATCCCCTCTCTCACTCTCATATGCACACACACACACACACACACGGTCTAGCTTGGCACAAGAGTTGCATATTGACTCACCCTCACCCTTTTGGCAACTATTATAATCTGTGGTTTTGTGTGTGTGTGCGAGTGTGTGTGTGTGTGTCTGGTGGCGGGGTAGGGCTGTGTCTCTCCGAGGGACCCAGTGACCCCATTTATGAGTACATGAAAAATTTGTCCTTATGGAAATATTTGATTTTGCGAAACTAAACAGCCCCAAAAGGCAATGCTTACGTTTATTAAGGTTAAGGTCAAGGACATCTCACAAAGATATAAAAGAAACACAGGTATGTACGTCTCTGTGTGTGTGTGTGTGCGTGCACATGCAGTAGTGGTAGTGATACTTCTTCCCAGGACCCCAGGACATCCACTGGCATACTGTGAGAGATTA
This sequence comes from Dolichallabes microphthalmus, assembly GCA_026413445.1. Lineage (NCBI taxonomy): Eukaryota > Metazoa > Chordata > Actinopteri > Siluriformes > Clariidae > Dolichallabes > Dolichallabes microphthalmus. The sequence goes on from JAOTQY010000002.1 coordinate 13,756,536, forward strand.
GGTTGCTAGGTAACCAGGAGCAGTTATAGACAGTGAGGTGAAGCCACTTTGACTAAGACAAGACAGTCTCTCTCTGTCTCACTCTCCTTAAATGTAAGAGTTAAATACTCCTGTGAACACACACACACACACACACACACACACGCTATCAGGCACACACGTCAGCACATGTCCATGCTGTGGAAACTTTTGCTCATTTCCTTTTGTTTATACAGTTCTTTATTGTCGATGTGGTTTTGGACACTATTGTACTACATAAACTCTCCATTACTTTCTCTCCATCTCTCTCTCTCTCTCCATCTCTCTCTCTCTCACCCTCTCACGTTCACTTTTTTTTCTTCTTTTTTTTTTCGGAGTGTGATTTCTCATACCGGTTGGACAAGCCAGTAGCGTGAACAGAACCATCTCAGCTTGGCTTGATTGAAAGTAAAGCACTTGAGGTTATGTTCTCCTTTGCAAGAGATGTCCAAAAAAGCTTTTAACTCGCACGCACCGGGAAGCCTTAAAATAATTTCACCATCAGTGTCTTTTTCGGGATCATCCTCTGTGTGAAACGCGTATCACCGATCGTAAGCAGAAGCGACCTTGAGGCTCGGATAAAAGTGCTTTTCGAACGTGAGTTAATATTATTACTCTGATGAGCCAGACTGCTAACCTAAATCTCATCAGTGTGCGAGTTAGCCTTGAGTGTAAGCCATCTGTTTTTATTTTCTTTTTTGTTAAGCAGGGAAGCCCTACTGAGACAACAGTCTCATTTCCAGATGCCCTCATGATCTAAAATGCTTTCTTTTTTTTTTTTTTCAAAAATAAGCATTTCAAATTCTTCTTCAGTGACCGCATTGTAAATTTTTAAAAAGTATTTCTGAGCAACGGCCAGAGCGGAGTAAAGAGAGAACTCTCAGCGAGAACTCCCTCTACTCTCCCAGATACCGTTAAATGAAATGTATTCATAATCCTGCTCAAATCCTGTAATCTCCATGACAACCAGATTCACAGCAAGAGGGTGCGCTGGAAAGTCTTACAAAGTGTGTTGATCCCATTCTCCTTATCGCATTCTCGCACACTTACAAATGCAAAGTGGTTCTCTTAAAATTTACAAGTACACAAAATGTGAAATCCCTGTGTCTCAATTTCCATCTCTCTTTTTTTCTTCATTTTCTCTCTCTGTCTCTTTGTAGGTATAAGGCCGCAAATAATGAACGGACCGATGCATCCTCGGCCGCTGGTCGCTCTGCTGGACGGACGGGATTGTACAGTAGAGATGCCCATCCTCAAAGATCTGGCAACGGTGGCCTTTTGCGATGCCCAGTCGACACAGGAGATCCATGAGAAGGTACACACACACACACACACTTTAATATCGTGCTCTATCATTATCCGGGTTGTGAGATGTATTTTATATGTCGCATGGAATAAGAAGATGAATCAGCATTTTTGAAAGGTGAATAGAAAATAGCAATATGAAGTTTAAAAAAAATGAGACAAAAGGTGTGAACTAGATATTGAGTCACCCAGGGACATAGTCTAAAATTACTGTGGAGATGAAATAACTGAGAGCTTAAAGATGAAAGGATGGCATTTCATCTCATTAATGTCACATCTGGGTAGAACATGATGATGATTATGATGATGATAAGCATTGTGTGTGCGTGTGTGTGTTTTTATAGGTACTAAATGAAGCAGTAGGAGCAATGATGTACCACACCATCACACTCACCAGAGAGGACCTGGAGAAGTTCAAAGCCTTACGCATCATCATCCGCATCGGCAGCGGCTACGATAACATCGACATAAAAGCTGCAGGGGAAATGGGTGAGATTATGCACATGGGCTCACAATCAGAGCAGAGGCTGTACTTCACAACAGGTAAAACAGACAGGATGAATAGTGGTGCTCTCTAGCAGTGTTGTTCAGAAAGCATTGCGTGGGAGTACACACAGAGTGGAAGGAAATCGTGTGTCTGAAAGGATCTGAAGGCATTCGCAGCCAAGCGACTGAGCCTGGAGTTCGTATCATGACAGAGTCAACCCTCATAGGCGTTGTTAAAGAAGGATGTTCATGTTTGTTGTAAAGTTACATGTTAAGCTTTAAAAAGCAGATGTTCCTATAAAATGCATACATCAGTTTACAGACATTTTTGTCTTGATTTTTATTAATTTCATAAATGAAAGCTGCACTAAGAAGAACTTAGACACAGTGTCAGGGAGGAAATGGCTTATCAGAAGAGGGCAGTTGTTCAGCGAGACGTTGAAAAGACGGCTGGAGGCCGAGCCAGCACATCCGTATCTGCGAGCAACATTTGAACCAAATGCAGCAGTTTTTTTGGAGTTTGATCACAAACTGTAATTTTAGCAGTTCCTCTAGCAGTTTAGACCGGATGGCAACGTCTCAGTGGCTTCTTTGTCGTCTCCAAACCTCACAAGCTCGCAGTTTCCTACAGTATTTGTGCCAATTCTGAGAGAATCCTCACACTGACACTGCAACATGTATGATGCCGGGTAATGTTAGCGTTTGTGTGTTACTGCGTGTTGATCCTTCAGAGTGGGAAATGCAGTAACAACAGACGGTATAAGCTACCACAGGTCACAGAGTTAGTAGCACTCCAAATGAGAGATGGAGATGCCTGAGGTTTTCACCTCTCACTTTCTTATAGTGTGGGATGGAAATGATGGCTCACTACTGCTCCTTATTGCAGGTACTGAGGTGCTGCACATAAATGGAGTGAACGCCAATAAGCAGTAACATTAAAAAACACTTAAAGGTGAAGTCAATAGGTATTGCATTGGACTAATATCATTGGACTACGGTTTGGAAGGTCCTAAGTTCAAGCCCCATGACAGAAGTTACAACTGTTGGGCCCTTAACTCTCAACTGCTCAGTTGTATAATGAGGTGGAAAAAAAGTAAGTCGCTCTGGATAAGGGCGTCTGCCAAATGCTTCATCACACCTAAATGGATTGATGAAGTCATTACTGTGGCGCCGGGGGAAAAAAGTGGTCCAAAGAAGGACGATTGGTGAACTGGTGCCATGGTCATGGCTAGAGTTACTGTAGCACAAATTGTTGAAGAATGTTAATTCTGTCCACAAATAAAACTGTTGAAAAACAGCTGTGTAGCCGTAGACCAGTCATGGTGCCCATGCTGACCCCTGTCTACCACCCAAAAGCGCCTATAATAGGCACATGAGCATCAGAACAGGACTATAGGAGGTGGTTTCTTTCTGACATCATGAGGATGGCTGGGTGCGTGTGCATCGCTTATGTGGGAAAAACATTGCATCAAGATGGACTATGAGAAGAAGGCAAGGGTGTGGATGCAGTGTAATGATTCGGCAATGTTCTGTTGGGAAGCACTGGATTCCTGCAATTCCTGTGGATGTTACTGCCAGCAACCTAAACAATGGTGCTGTTTAAGTATACCAGTTCATGGGGGCCTCCGAGTGGCGCAGTGGTAAAGTGCTCGCCCTATCATCTGGAGATCGCTGGTTCGGTTCCTGGGTGATGCTGTAACCTCTCACAGCCGGAGGTCTCGAGAGAGCTGATTGGCCGAGCTCTCTCAGCGGGGAGGGATGAGAGGTCTACAGCCAATCAGGGGCGTCTGTGAGCTCACGCAAGCGGAAGGAGCGGATAGCGCTGTCCTCCGAGTGTGTTACGCCACCCCCAACGGAGCGTGAGCGAGCAGTTCGAAAAGATGCGGTCAGTTGGCGTCACATGGTTCGGAGGAAACTCGTGATGGTCTTCGGCCCTCCCGTCTGAGTGGTAGTAGTAGCCTTAATGTGGGAGCCCCCTAGTGATGGGTAGGAATTGGACACGACTAAATTATGGAGAAATTCAGGGAAAAATCCTACAATAAAAGAAGTATAAAATCATAGAAGCGGTATTCCCTCATGGCAAGGGCCTCTTTCAGCAGGATAATGTTCTGTCATGCTGTAGAAATTGTTCAAGATCTTGATCTCAGTCTGATCAAAAATCTGTGGGAAGTGTGATCCATGCTCTCACCTCACAACTTCCAGGACTTAAGAGATCTGATGCTCACATCTTGGTGTCAGATACAGAGATACATACTTTAACAAGTCTGAGGTGTTTTCATAGCACCAGGTGGGGACATAGACATTGTTTGACAGGTGTTTTTAATGTTGTGGCTGATCAGAGTATAATATCTAAAACATGTCTGTTTGAAATGTAGCTGGATGATTTGTACGTTCTGTATCCTTCCAGCTGAATCAACTCAGCCTAAGAAAAATATCACAGCAGGCGTCTTAATGTGACATTTGCTGTGAGTCATCTGCAGACTAATGTATAGTTTTTTTTCTCCCTCCACTCAATATTCAGGACATTTGCATCATAATTTTACTTAACTGCTTGTGATTTTATATGTGATGGATAAAACCTAATATCTTGACAATTAATGTCTTACAGTTGAGCAATGCATGCTCTTAGAAGGTTTCAGTGGCATAATGAGATGCATGGGGCAAACTATTATGCACGCAGACAAGAGAAGTGTTGCTTTTATGTGTTCTAGTTTGTTCTGGCAAACTGGGTTCATGATATGGTTCTTCAGAATTTCAAACTTATGGTAAACAGCAAAGTTGTAACACTTTCATAGAAAATGATGACTGAGTATTATTGTTTGTTCACATTTGTCATACACGCGCCGGTCACTGCTGTTGCCATGTTGGGATTTCAGCTCAAATTAAAGATTTAAGGCCAATAAATTTTGTGCATTAAAGACTGCATGTATCTAAAGTTTTCACAAGAGAGAATCTCACTTCATTGAACAGCCGTTTTTTGTTTTGAATGCGCTGTTGTGCTTGATTTAATAAAAGTGCACTTTAAGACGTTTGTCAGATAATCCGGTGTGGATGCAAAAAAGTAACATTTTGTTTGTCTTTTTAATCTTTAAAATTCCCCAATTGATAAGGTGTGATGAAGCTGGATTTAAACCATTTTGGTCAATTTATTCCTTATTAGTTATTCTGGGGTTAATCTGAGTATGAGTGCCACTGTTGAGGGTTGCCAAATCCCATACTACTCAGCCACTGCATCCCAATCCTGGGTAGAAAAAATGCGATTGTGTCAGGAAGGGCATCCAGCAAAAAAATTAAATAAATAATGTAAAAAAAAAAAGTTGTGTGCGGATTGGATGGTCTGCTGTGGCGACAAGTTGATGGGAGAAGCCGACAGAATTCCTTCCCGTTTTTTACTTTAACACAATAAATGAATGGACAACATGAGGAAAGCGCTCAAAAAGGTGCCAGCATTTTTTTTTAAGACATAGTTCTCTTTCCCAGTAATCTGCTGGCTTTGTACAAACTTATACACATAGGGCCTAAAAATGCCTTTAAGTATGAGGAAGGCTGTGTGTGTCACATTTAATTAAAAATTTTATTTCAACTCTCACTTGCATTCGCAATTAAACTTTTCCAGACTAATTCACATTGAATCTTTGAATAAACTACCCAAACCCATGAGTAATATCTATTTGTTTGTGTGTTCACGCAGGCATTGCAGTGTGTAATATCCCATCTGCAGCCGTAGAAGAGACGGCAGACTCTAGTCTCTGTCACATCCTGAACCTGTACCGGAGGAACACTTGGCTGTACCAGGCTCTCCGCGAAGGCTCACGCTTTCAGAGCATAGAGCAGATAAGGGAGCTGGCATCAGGAGCAGCTCGTATACGAGGAGAGACGCTCGGACTTATAGGTTTTGGTGAGACATAGACGGAGTGGGGAATAAAAAAACTTTCTAAAGTGTTCACTGAGTGTGAATATTAACCTCTAGTATAAATCTGTCTTTGTGTTGTACAGGCCGAACAGGTCAGGCAGTAGCAGTTCGTGCAAAAGTATTTGGCTTCAATATCATATTCTATGACCCGTATCTACAGGATGGTTTAGAGCGCTCTCTAGGAGTTCAGAGGGTATATACCCTCCAGGATCTTCTGTACCAAAGCGACTGTGTGTCTCTGCATTGCAATCTAAATGAACACAACCACCACCTGATCAATGACTTTACCATCAAACAGGTGTGTATCAACAAACATGCGAGCGCACACACAATACACAGACATATACTGTACAACCACATGATTTCTTATAATGCATTTGTCAATGCACTACTGCCACCTAGTGGATATTTTGATGAATCACCTTAATGATTATTCGTGTTGGTATCCTATCTTCCTGCGGCTGCGTTAATGGTACGTTGCTTCTGTGGTGCAGATGCGTCAGGGAGCATTCCTGGTGAACTGTGCACGTGGGGGTCTAGTGGATGAGAAAGCTCTGGCTCAGGCCCTGAAGGAAGGAAGAATCCGGGGAGCTGCTCTCGACGTACATGAGTCAGAACCATTCAGGTGAGATCTGTAGCCGCGAACAGCAGCATGTTACTTTTCAGATATAACAGAACTGCTAACCATTAAACCACATACTGTTTACATACTGTAAACTTTGTAGACTCTGTAGCTATCGGTTACAATTTCTTCTAGACTAGTACAGCATAATATAACGAGCAAACAAGTCGAGTTGTATTAGTTGCTGTTTTTTCTTGGAAGAGAAAGAGATATAAATTTGTCCTCAAATTTACTGCAAAGTTGCTCTGAAGTTTGTATAGTTGATCATTTGAGAACTTGATTAATGATCTTATTTCAGAACGTAGCAAACAATAGGAGGTGGTGTTGAGTTTCTGTCCTTTTTTTTTTTTTTTTTTTTTTTCAAAACCAAATTGTGTGTTTATGCTCCTGTGTAATCATTGTGTCTTTTATTTTCTCATTAGTTTTACCCAAGGTCCTCTGAAAGATGCTCCCAATCTGATCTGCACACCTCACACAGCCTGGTACAGTGAGCAGGCCTCACTGGAGATGCGAGAAGCAGCTGCCACTGAGATAAGAAGAGCGATCACAGGTACACGCTTCCGCAATCCATTCAAACGTTGATCCACAGGAATAAACTCTTAAGTTTTTTTTTTTGTTGACTTTTTCATGCCCGTTTGCACAGGTCGTATTCCAGACACCCTTAGAAACTGTGTCAACAAAGAGTACTTTATCACCACTGCGCCGTGGGGAGCGGTGGAGCAGCAGGTGCATCCAGAGCTCAACGGTGGTGCATATAGGTAGCGAAATGCACAGCAGATTTTAAAATAGAACTTAAAAATTTTTCCACTGGTTGATCTTTTTTTTTAATTACTTTTTTTTATTTTTTTTTACTGTTGCTTTTGTTGCTCAATTTGACTACTTTTTCACTCAGCAGAGTGGCCCAGCCGTTACCAGCCATATCTCCTGGTGGCCTGCAAGACAAAATGTATACGTAAACCTAACCAGGTAAATATCGATGTATTTAATACAAAGAATCCAGTGTATTTCTATATCTAGCGACAATCATATGATGTCTGACGTCAGCAAAATAAATAAATATTTATTTTTTGTCTTTGAAAGATTTGCAATATATAGTGCATAACTGGATATAAGAAGTTGGATGTCTGTGTACCAGACAAGCCTCTGTTTCTGTTTGTGCTATTTTCATTGCTCTGTTGCTTGTGTGATTGTTTCAACACTTCAGTTATTATATCTTGTTGAAAATACTGTGTCCTTCTAAAGTATTCAACCGCCTCAAAAGTCAATAAGATTTGACTGGAGTATCAATAAAGAACAGATTGTCCTAGCTGGGATTTGTATTGCAAAACTTGTTTATATAGTAGATTTTCAGAAATCCAAATTCATATTTGGTCAGCAAGATGGAGATAGCAGGGAAAAAAGGCTGCTTATATAAATGTTCAACTCCTTTAGGGTAATATTTGGGAGAACCACTTTTTGCTTCAATTACAGCACTAGTCCTGTTGGGGTAAGGACCTATTCGATTAACACACTGTTTGGGAATGATCCCATTCTTCCTGGCAGAGTGGATCTAAGTTCTTCAGGTTATCTGGACGTTTTTCGCTGACTGGGATTTTTAAACAAAGCCACAGATTCTCAATGGGATTCAGGTCCTGGACTTTGACTTGGCCATTGTAGAACACTCACCCTTTTGTTTGAAGCACGTCTGGCCTTCTGCTTATTACCATTCTTCTTCTTTGTCTTTCGGCTGTTCCCTTTCAGGGGTCGCCACAGCGAATCATCTGCCTCCATCTAACCCTAT
>JAOTQY010000002.1:13773033-13784678 GCA_026413445.1 Dolichallabes microphthalmus
AGCTGTTTTCTTATAAAACTGCACAAATCTGTGTCTAAAACTCCTGATTTTAAGCAATGAGTTTTCACTCCAAATATCGATTGGTTATTTTATTACTCTTTATTGCTCTTTATAGAAGTTTATTTTATGCAGAAATGTTTTCAAAAGCATCTTTTGTTTATGCCATATTTTTGTATGTTATGGCATATTTTTGTAATTTATTTACAAACTTGATATCTATACCCCTTGATGCCACATCTGTAGCAATGAAAATTTATACTGTATATAAAACACAATTGGTCTTGCAGGCAGGCTGGGCAGGTAGTGTGCACCAGGTGGGCAGTGAAGTGCAGACAAGGCCAGCAATATGTGGCTGGGAGTGTGCTTTTAAATAGGAAGTATTTTTCTAATAATAAAATAAGATGGACATCTTGAACGGACAAAATAAATGACAGGCAGGCAGGTAGGAAGAAAGTGTTTGCTAGTCAGGCAATGTGTGGTAGGTAGGTACTGTTGGTAGGCAGGAAGTGTGGTTGGCAGGCAGGTAGTGTGGAAAGGAGTGTGAGGCCAGCAAGGAGAGTGTAGCAGGCAAGCAGCCAAGTAGTGGGTGGCAGGCGTGTGCAATTTTGTTCAAAAACTGAATAATATGTCCAACTAAAGGATTTCTACACCCATTGTGATACAGTAGCATGCACAATTATTAGAGTGTATGATTGAATAAATAAGTAAATTATGCTTGGTGGGTTTTTTCCATGTACTCCCACAGGTGGCTGTGGTGTGTGCACGCGCGTGCTCAGTGATGGATTGGGACCCTGTCCAGGGTGTAACTCTCCTTGTGCCAGAAGTTTCCTGGGATAGGCTTTATATAGGTTAAGCAGTATAGGAGATGAATACGTTCCACAGCATAGAAACCAACAGCGCCTAATGTTTTGAGTATACTAATATGGCCGCTTCGCTTCAGTAAAATGACGTCATGTCGGCTCCTTTTACGAAGACGCCAAGATTCGAACCTCCTGCGCTTCTGGAGTGATAACGCAACCAAACCTGTGACCTTTACACTCAGTCCCGCCCACTTCCGGTGTCCAGGTGAGCGGATGGGCGTTACCTAACGCGGAAGTTACTTTACCTTTGGGATAAAAACGCTCGGACATTATGTGTGGTTTTGGTAAGAACTTTGTTACAAGCTCTGTTTCTTTTCTTAAGCTGCATAGCAAGTAGCATCATGGCCAGCTGTTGCCCTTTTACTGATTAATATTACAATTTTATTGCGGTGACTGTGTTAAATGTTCAACTTTTTTTCTTTCTTTTTTTGTTTTTTACAATGATAATCAGTGCTTAATCTGATAACGTAGTTGCAGGTCTGAAACATGTACATTATTCTGTTTCTTCATCTGCTTTGTAGACAAACAGAAAGGGCCCGGGAGGCTGATGACTAAAGGACTAACACTCATAGTTGTTGGTCATGTTAATTTCATTTTGGGCGCCATCGTTCACGGCAGCGTTTTACGACACATCTCCAAACCCCGTGGTCACATTTCTACCGAGTACACCGTGTCCAACATCATAGCGGTCACCTCAGGACTGCTGGTAGGGCGGGAAACGAACATCCGGGCTGAACGGTGCATGACTGACACATTAATGTTGCAGCATTATTTAGCTCATGATTAGCAAATTTTGTAACTTGCATAGGTTTGAATTCAGGGAAAATCTACGTGTTCATCTTGCATAATTATTATTCTTGCTATCATACACTATTCGGTTAAGTTATTGGCCTGCATGAAGCAAAGAAAACAAAGGAGGTTGCTCACTTACTCATCCCTAGATGGACAGGGTGCTAATCCATCGCAGAGCACACACAACAGGGAGGAAACCCAAGGAGTACTTGGATAATACTCATGTAATTTATTATTAATCCTGAGGTGGGACTCAAACCCTCAACCCTGGAGGTGTGAGGGCCGCACTGCTAACCACTATGCCTAGTCATTGGGCTGGTGGTTTTATTTGCTCATGGACCTAGTTAAATTGAATGACTCATACCTTGTGTGTGTTCAAGGCAGAATAAAGACCTATACAGCATGAAGTTAGTTCTTTTAACTGCAGTAATACAATTATTATATACACTCTCTCATATACAGAAGGCAGAATACTTGATATTGCCATTACCATTGTGTCATTTGAACTTTAGCTTGTATATTGGGTTTTATACACTACAAAATGTATATTAAACAAAAAAGTCACAATGTGGATTTAACTAATCAAATAGTTTTTAGGCTTCCATTGGATAATTACTGCAGTGATTACTATGTTTCAATGAATCTAGACTCTGGAGGTGCAAGGCAACAGTGCTAACAACTAAGCCACTGTGCCCCCCTGAAGAGGTTGTAAAACTACTAAAATTGGGTTAAGAACTCCAATCCCCTATTAAAACCTGGAAGGATAGTGGTAAATCATCTTCTTTGGGGGGGAAAAAAAATCATGAATGGTGATCACCTTAAACTACATGTTCGTGAGACTAATTAGAATAAAGGCTTAAATTTGCTAGAGAGCATGAAGATTGGATTCCAGATTGACCCTATTCCAGAGTGATGGGTGCATCAGGATAAGAAGGAAAGCACATGAAACAATGCACCCATCATGCATAGTGCCCACTGTATCAGAATATGGAGGCAGTATTATGGTCAGGTCTAGCCTCAGCAATGCTTTGTGCCAATAAAATGAAGTCAGCTGATAGATAGATAGATAATTGAAGACAGGAAAGATTTGTAGATGTGATTGCACCATGTATATCTCGCATACAGGCAGTAGACACAGACTAGTGCAATATTAAGAACAAAAAGCTACAAAATATAGAAAAAGAATATAAATAAAGCATATAAGTCACAAATAGTAATAATTTAAAAATAAAAAAAGCAGAGATGAATAACACTAACAAGTGAAATACGTGACATGCAATACAACCTTGATGTGCAATTGTATTTATGTACAACATTGCAAAAAGTTGTGATTGTGCAAAGACAGTATGATAGCACAAACATACTGTATTTGAGAACTCAAATTGTTAAAAAATCGGTTCTGGAAGGATGAGGAATCATTTTCACACATGAAGTGGCAACCACCTTGTGTGGTATAACTAGAGCTAAAGGTATTTAAATGAAATGTTGGTGTGTGTGATATTTTTTTGGTCAGGCAGTAGAGTAAATGTCAGGTATTTGTGGTTGATATGTATAATTGCGCTAATAAAACTTTTTCTTCTCTAGAGCATTGCAAGTGGAATAGTTGCAATATTGGTATCAAGGAATATTATGAATGTCAAACTGGTAAGGAAATCTTTAATTTACTTAAATCTGTTTGATGAATATGTCTTTTCTTGTGTGTTTCAAAACTGTATGTTTGCAAGCTATTTAATCCTCGACACATATGATTAGGCTTATCATTGAGCCTTTTCTGGTTCCTGACATAAGTGATTAAGTGGACGAGAATATAAATTAAAGTAAGTCTTGGATCTCACACTGAACCTCTGCTTTTCCTTCAGCATGTGGGACTGTTGGTGAGCTCCTTCTTAAACGCTTTGCTCTCTACAGCCTGCTGCGTTGGGCTACTGCTTGCCATCAGCCTGACTATTTCAGCCGACGGTAGTGCCCTCATGCAGGGCTGCAACAATACAGGCCTGCCCATTAATGCTCGCTCGCCTGTTTCCGTCAACTGCCCCTTTGACACTACACGCATTTATGTGAGTTTTTGTTAGCTCCTAATGTTGCTTGGATAATAATGGATATCATCATGTATAGTTTAATTCTCAAGTGTAACAGCAGTCTGTGTGACTGCAGTGTTGTTGCAGAATATTTTACTGTAGTTGAACAGTGTATGTGAGTGTCTGATGTGTGGTGAGTGATTTATTTATTTATTTATTTATTTATTTTATTTTAATATTTATCTTTTAGGACACAACTATGTCCTTGTGGGTCCTGTGCACTCTGTTATCAGCACTGGAGACTGGTCTGTCTGTGTGGTGCTTTATTGTGGGTCTCACACTGAGAGGGATTGGGTCTTGTGGTCACACTTACCTTAGAGAGCAGGTAAACTAGGCATACTATCACCACCATACAGTTACTGGAAATATTTGAGATTTACATAAAACTAATTCAAAACCCTAAACACTTTAAATATTAGTTATGGTCTCTTCATGTATTTTTTTATTATTGCTTTGCAATCCACTGTGTTTTTTTTTTTTTTTTTTTTCCCCCCTCATCTTCATATCACATTGCCTTATGATATTGTATTACATGACAGCTGGAAGAAGACAGCTTGGCACATACATCAAAGGTGGATCCAGAATTTTCAGCCCCGAGCCAACGTCTCATTGCACCCTGTTCCGGCCAGCCATAGACACCAGGATCAATCAGGAATCTTGGGTAGGAATTCCACTAACCTTGTAGTATTTATTTCTTCGTGAATGTGGTTACTGTGGATTAAGAAAGCCTGGTAATAATGCCAACTTTACTGCCAAGCTTTGCATATAAATATAAAAGTTTATATTAAGTTAAATTAAATATAACAATATTTATATTAACTTTTTTATTGTTTATTTCAGTTTTGGAGGAACTCTGATTCTAATGAGCTAATGAAATGGATTCGGTATTGGTATTGGAAAATGGAAGTGTTGATGAGCGACTATATATTTATATCAGTTGTTGATTTATGTTATTGGATTTTTGTTTGTGTGTGTGTTTGTTTTAAACATACATTAAGGCTTTCGAGCAAATTTCCCCAACCATTTAGAACAATTGAAGGTTAAGACATTTCCTCATTTTCCTCATAGATTATGTACAAGAGAAACTTGTGTAAACATTTCAGGTAAAATTCTACAGTATGAAACTATTATAATTATGAAGACCAAATGTTTAACAATTGGGTTTACATTTTTAAAATGACTGTTTTAGCTAATATCAGCCAACCTGTTTTATGTAACCTAATTAAACAAATGTACACAATGGAACTTCCATTATTAATGTGTAAACAGGTAATGGCAACGGTTTATTTTAATTAATTTACCTACGATTTGGAGCACTCCATATGTAGTGCCTATATAAAACACTGAACAATTCAGGGGTTTGAGTTTGTTCTTACAGATAAAGAGAAATGTAAGGGAATGAGAGGAACCTTTCTGTAAGGTACTGAGGTGGGAATCCAAGTAGAAGGATGCTGCTAATTCTGATTATTTTGAATTAAGTTTAATGATAATGAGATGATGAAATTCTTCTTGAATTTATCTTACGTACAGAGAGGGAATCATGTGACGCTTTCAAAGCAAGAATGAAGTTTGATGCTTGGCATATATGTGTGTTTGTGTTAAGGCATATGAAAGCTCATGAATTTAGATAGATTTTTCAAATGTTTTTCAAGTAAATTCCATTTATCGTATCTGATTAAAATGAAAACAGTTTGTTAATAATAAATATAGTAATAATGATGAATGTTTACATGCTTGTTACTTATGTTTATTTCATTAATGTTTTTCATTTATACTGTACATTAAATGGGTTCTAATAAATAGAACAATTACTGCATGTGGTTATTGTTTCTTTCATAACTGTTAAGAGAAATTCTTATTGAAGTCTAGGTTGTCTAATTATTAGTTTGAATTCCTTTTTAGACTTTGGTTTATTATTATTTTTTAAATAGAGGATGTGCTATCTAGGTATACTCTATGAATAGATGTATGATGTATGTGATGTATGATTATAAGATCACAGGTTACTTACTGCACACATGTTCTTAGTGTTATGGTGACCTGAGTCATTTCTGCACCTGTTGTGCTGCTGCACATTCAAAAACGCCACTTGATTCATTTCCAAACTTCCCAGTGGAAAAAGTCTGGGGGGGCTTTAAGACTGAGACGAAAGCCTGAGCGTTACCTCGGCGTGTCTACATGTATGTCAAAGTCTTCATGTGCCAGTCAACACAGAATGTAGCTTTTAAAAACAGAAAACACACACACACACATACAGAAGCAGATGCACGACAGATACGAGGAGCATCACAGCACACTGCGAACCGTGTTCGACTGCCGAGGAACTAAAACCCGGATCAGCGTGAGGCTTTAGATAAGAGACGAGCTCATGCAGGCAGGCCTCGGAACACTCTGTGTAAATCTGAAATCTGTCTCACTACCTCTCGCTCCGTCTGTCTGTCTGGCTGTCTGTCTGTCTGCACAGAAACAAACATCAGATAAAGCCTGAGCTCATGCAAGCGAAGCCTCACAACTCGCACATTCGTAAGATTCCTTTGGCAGCCACACACACACACACACACACACACAGACAGGCAGGCAGGCTTTTCACATCGAGATGCACTTACAAGATTGGAGGAATGGCCTGATATGTGCTCAGTGTGCTTTAGGAAAGAAGGAAGAGACAAGAAGTGAAGTGTGGGCAAGATTTAAGAAAAACAAGCGAGAGACGGAAAACAAGGAGGGACACAGAGACAGGAATAAAACTGGAAACTAATCAATCGATGTCAGGATGGCGTGAGACATAAAGAATATCATTACGGGAAGTGATGAGGATTGAAATAAAGCTAAAATTAGATGTTGAATGTGTGATGGAAAAGAAAAAAAAAAACATGTACTTGGTGAAACACTTATTGTTTCTATTAATACCTGCTGACGTTCAGGTCTGATCTCGCTCTCACCTTCTTGAGCTGACTGTCCAGCTTGTTACACTCCTCTTTCTTCTGCTCAAGTGTAATCTCCAGGCTCTTGAGCTTCGAGTCTTTCTTCAAACCCGACGAGGCCAGGGATGAGGCGTGCTCCTTCAGATCCAACAAAGACGTCTGGAACAGGCATGGAGAAAGAAAGAAAGAAAGAAAGAAAGAAAGAAAAAGAGAGCGCGACAGAAAGAATTAGGTGATCTAATACTCCAAAAACTGTAAATAAAAATTTTTTAAAAGCTCTTGAAACGGAGGAACACAAGGGCGGAGATGTTAATCGAAACCAGCGAATTAGCCGAGAGCCTGCGGTAACGTCACGCCGCGGATACTTATTACAAAGAATCAAAGTGAGCTCGAGCGTATGTAAACACGCGGCCCGAAAACCTTAACCAGCTGCCTCGCCCGGGCTTAAAAACAACAGAAAATCAGAAAAACCACGTACGACGTTCGAATCGATTTTATTCGTAAGCATCTTTCAAGAATACGCGTCGTCAGATATCTGGATGTGACGACCTCGCAAAAAACCTCAACTCCAAAGAGAACTCGTGGTCCAGATACGCCTCATGAACACAGGTACTTGTACAGATCCGTGAGATTCAGGGTTTAAAACATGCGTCCATTCCACGCATGCGCTCCTCCTTTTCAGGCAGGTGTAAATCATGAACAGGACAGGGTCTGGTCTAAGGCTGGGTCCCGAAATGGGTGCCAATACGGCACCGGTACCTACTGTATATAACCGGTATGTACCGGACCGAAACAGAACGCGAATTTCGGTGCCTCGTTTCGGTGCCACTTAAATGCCTGAACTGTCGATTGAATGACACAGTTGTAATAAGCATCAGATTCGTCAACACACGAGATCGCTAGTAAAGTTTAAATACTGCACTCATGGGGTGTCAGAAACGATCGGAAAAATTAATTATTTCCTTAATTAGAAAAATCTTGAGAACTTCGGAAAGCTTTAATAATACAAATCCAAAACGTTGTTGCAGTAATGTTACTGTCCATTTCATTTTTGTAGATTAAAAAAGTTTATTAGATTAAAAGATTAAAAGCACAAATCATCCGGAAACGAGAGACCATCCGAGATGCGCGTGAATGCAGCACCTAGCGTTACGCTCGCTCTGACGGCAGCAGGTGGTCTACCGCTATCTTAGCTCGCTAAATTAAACAACTTTCGGCTATATTTCACAAGAAAGGATTCCGACACCGCAAATGTTTTACAGCAGTTGCGTGTAAAGGGGGAAACACGTCAAATCTAATGAAACATTCGAGAACACACGGAATAAAGTTAAAAGCAGAGAGATACACCGTGTTTGACAGCTTGTGGACAACAGCTGGCACTAACGGTGTGGACGACCCTCAGCCCCAGTCACACCAACCGTAGCAAAAAGGCGTCCGCCGATTCTGATGACGACAGCAGACTTTCTGCAGGTTAGTCGTAGGATAATGTAATCTTGCATTCATGCTAACAAATGGTCAAACGATTTGTAAAATACTAATGTAACATGGATTCTGTTTATAATTATGGCTTTCCAGCTAGTACTATGGTGATATTTCTGCAAAAGAATTGCTACAATTTGAAGCGGTTTAGTTATTTTTGTAGTTTGGCTCGGTGGCTTATGTTTAGTTGTTGTTGTTTTTGTGTATTGTATATACTTATATATTCATACATACTTTAAACTTTTAATATATTGTTCAATTTTAAGCATAAAAGTTTTTGTTCAATAAAACGTATTGAAATAAAATGTATTCTTGAGTCATCCACTATTTTTTGTGGCTTTTGTAAAATATCGGTTTAAATATCGTTTTTAAAGTATCGATTTGGCACCGGTATCGAAAAAACCCCAAACGATACCCAAACCCTAGTCGTGTCTGCACACACACAAGATGCGGAATAAAAGTGTCCATCTGTGTCCAGTTGGTCCTGCCCTTATCATTAGATAAAGTATGAGTTTTTTGAAGAAAAAGAATAGAAGATCTACTAAATCTTGTGCTGAATCCTATGGAATGTTTTTTTTTTTTTTTTTTTAAAACCAGCAGCTGTTGAAGAAGGAAAAAAAAGTCTAAAATCACCACGTATGAAAGTCTGGTTTTCTGCAGCAGTGACTGGAATAACCCTTACCCAAGAGGAAACAGGAAGTGCCCGGGAAGGCCTGTGAAAACAGCTTAGGATACTTACTGTATTAAATCAGTCAGAATCATATATTTCAGGTTAGAGAAAAGAAAAAAACTAATTAATTCTCAGAATTACAGCGGTGACTATACTGTACACACACACACAGTTCTAGGATTTATTTTTTTCTCCCCCTGACACGTTATTCAAGTTGTCTTACTGCAAGATTTTTCCAGTTTTGATTTTCTAAACGAACGTCTACTGTACGTAAAAATCACCGGGCAAAAATAATCGACACTCGCACCACGGTACGACAGCGGCGAACATTTCTGTAGAATTAAAACCGCACCGTGATATGTAAACTTATTAAATCTAATAATCTGACTTTCAAACAGAGAGATGGAGTCAGGAAGTGGTCGTGTGTGTGTTTTGCTGTTGATCCTGGACGCGGGCCGCAGGAATAACATGAATAATAAGAATAATAAGCTGCACGCAGAAGGAGAAGAGATTTTGGTAAAGCATAGCATCTGTACATTTCATTGCTCTCTCTCTCTCTCTCTCTCTCTCTCTGTGCGTGTGTGTGTGTGTGTGTTTGCATACAGACTTTGGAGACCGCCTGTCTCTTTAGGATCAGACAGATACAAGAGTTGGATAGAGAACACACGAGTGAGATGAGGACAGAAAGAGAAACGCAGTAGGTTTTGAGAATCTTCTCGTATTTAGACTCGGCCGTTCGTCTTCCTGTCCTGTTTTCTCTCTCTGACGGCGTGTCCGCCGCGTCCGTGTCCATCGCGCTGTAGTCTCTCTTGAGCGGGTTATGGCCTGATGCTGCTTCCTTGACAGTAACGCGCGTCCCTTAAAAGCGCGAGTCGTGATTACACAAGAGTCACGTGTGTGTGTTTCACGTTGTTGATATCGTTCCGTACCCGAGTCTATATACTCACTTCGCGATACCCGAATAAACCCAAAGAGAAGGACAAGTACGATGAGAGTTGTCCTTCTCGCTGCACCCCGAAATTATTTTGGAGGAAGTAGAACGAACACCCACCCTATCAGACCAGATTAAAAGCTGAGAGCGTCACGTCAGCACAGCGTTACCTCGCGGTCAGCTAGGTCTCCCTGCAGCACGCTGACTTTCTCCTTCAGCTCCTTCAGTTCTTTCCTGCTGGTTTCCAGCTCATCTGTCTTCTCCCTCTCATCTCGGTCCCTCTGCTCCTTCAGACGCTCAATAATTCGCTCCTGCTCACACACACACACAATACAAACACACACACAACAACAACGTGTTCATGAGGGTATCTTTACAACAAGCTAGCCCAGAAAACCAAAAGATTCTAAAGATGGAATGCCGCTTCTTCATTAAAGACGTTCTTCACGTTGACGTTTCGCGTCTACTTCATAATTAAGAACAGTCGGTGCATAGATTCTGGATGCCATGTTGCTTCGTTTCTCAACAGATGGTTAAGTTAAAGGAGGTGTCGGTGATTTTAATCCTGAAAGAGGGAAACGAACAGTGTGGCAAAGATCAAACAGCTTTTCAGCCAATCAGAAACAAGGAGCGTTCGCGCTCAGTGCGGTCAGCTAGTGTATTTATTAGCGTCACGGCTTGGGCGATGCCTGGTGCATGACTTTGTGGGCGGAGCCTCTGAAGGAGGCCTTCAAAAGAAGTAATACTCACGCAGTCATGCTGTTTGAGGAAAATAATCAAAGAGAAAATTGAGAGAGTGACTGATCACCGCATAGTTGATTGTTTTTCCAACGACAGCATGTCCCTACAGTAGGTGTACTATTATTTTTATTGATTAAATAAAAAAAGAAGTATGCTTATAATTTTAGAAACTTTTAATTAGTTTCTACAACTCGTAGCCACTCTAAACTCTTGCTCCCTTACAAGCATTGTTGTTGTTTTTTTTATTATTATGGACACTGTTTTAGAAAACTAAATCACCAGAAAAACTTCTTAGAACTTTGGAAACAACTTTACCTGAACCTTAAACAATCTACTGTTCTCTGAAAGCATTAGTCTCAAACCACTCCCCTTCTGAGAGAGAGAGAGGGAGAGGGAGAGAGAGTGAAAGAATAAGCATGATTCATTAACCTCGCACTTGTGTCAACTTTGGCCAAGAACCACAGGCGAAGCCGCAACACGGTGTTTTCGGAAACTGGAGCGAAGCGGGCGCAGGTGAAATGAGTCAGATCACGGCTGAAGGACTGTCGAGCTCGTACGCAGTAATAACGACAACGCGGCTCGAACCTCTTTTATACCGAGTGCGTATGTACTGTGTGCGTGAGAATGAGAGAATGAGAAAGACAAGAGTCTGAAACTGCTGAAACAGTAAGAGGTTTGAAGTGGTGTTTTTCTGGCAGGGTGCGTGTTTGCCGTTCGATGGCCTGCTGGAATCGTGACGAGCTCTTCGGCGTCCGGCTTCTTCACACCCTCGACCGGGCCAAAACTCACATGCGGCGCTCGGAACGGACAGACAGAGCGCTTTTTCAGAGCCGCATTTTATGGTGCTGAGGCTTTCGCTCCTGCTGTACCGCCGAGCGTGACGCCTCTGTCAGACGGCCTCGGACTGTAGAGCGTAGTCGAGCGTAGTCAAGATTTAAAAATAAATAAATAAAAATAAAGGCTGCTGTGTCTAATGACCACTTGTCCTGACCACACCATGGACTTTTTTTAAAACTACTCATATACACTGAGTAAGATATTGAAAGAAACGTGTTAAGAAGAAGTCTCATGTTTCTTACAGCAGGTTTTTATTGACATTGAGATGTTTCTGCTACTTCTGCTCTGTAAAGACTTCATAACGCCTCTAATCTGAGCTGCTGTTAATTGGTCATT
>JAOTQY010000002.1:13784778-13798209 GCA_026413445.1 Dolichallabes microphthalmus
CTGGGATAGGCTCCAGGCCCCCCGCGACCCTGAACAGGATAAAGCGGTATAGAAAATGAATGAATGAATGAATGTATGTCTTTGGGAAGAAAACTGGAGAACCTGGACGAAATTCACCAAGCTCATTGGGAGGAGAACGGGAGCACCCGGAGGTAACCCACCAAGCAAGGGGGGAACATCCAAGTTCCACACACACACAGAGCCGAGATGGAAATTAAACCTGGATGTGCAAGGTGACAGTGCTAATCACTATGCCACCATGCTGCCCATTGTACACATATTTTTTTTTAAAACATAAGCTGGACAGAAATAGACAATTATTTATTCATTAATTAGCCAAGTAATAATGACTGTTTGAATGTATGCTTTTTGGATTATTTACTATTAATGATTCATAATTTAATAAAGTGTCACAGAAGAGAGGGTGAGTTCTTCACAGAGAGTCAAAGAGTATTGACTCGTTTATTATTTAAACCTACATTTCTGTCATGCTGCTTTGTGAAAATTTTCCAGCAGGATTGCAATATTACCCATGAGAACTGCTTTCATTTTAAGATGGAGGTTTATTTTAGGGACCCAGATAAGATAATCCTGGGATACTTCTAACTGGAGACCTGCATTCATCTGTAATTATTCAATGCCACAGTTTCGAGAAATTTAAAGTTATCATCATGTTTCTGAATATGTCCAGTCATTTTCTTCGAAATGATTTATTAGAAAGCTGAGGTTATTCATCATGAAATGTCCTGAACTCCTTGCCCTGAGTCTGAGTCCATCTTTGGCGCCTGCGCAGTGAGAGGAGGGCGGGGCCTGTGTGTAGGGGAGGGGCAGTTTCGGTTGGAGAACTTGGAGTATGCAAAGCGAGCAGCGGCTCGTGCGTGTGTGAGGGTCTGACTCAGGACGTTTAAACAACAGCGCTTAACGGTTTACAGTGTGGACGCGGCGCACAGGTAAACTCGGTTCGGCCAGAAACAGGTGTCTCTCTTTGGCGTTTCTGTTGTGTGGGGGTGCGTTTGTGTGTGTAAGACAAGGCGTGTGTGACGCTGTGAGCTGCTGCAGTGAAGACGCGGTGTATTGTCACACACACACACACACACTGAGAGACACGGCGATAAGAAGATGAAGAATAAAGCGTATTAGCGGTAAAGTTTCAGCTTTATATTTATAAACCAATGTTTGCGAACTTGTCTGAGTAACGACTGTGTGTGTGTGTGTGTTATTTGAAATGAAAAGCACACGTCTGTGTATTATTGCCCTGTGCGCGCGCATGCTGGGGAAAGGCTGAAGGGTTAAACGGCAGGTCATGGGGGTAAGAGAGGGAGCAAAACGAGGAAAGACTTGGTTATAACGCAGTAATTGCACACTGTAATTTTATTTGGTTACTCCATGTAAAACTGTCAACCGACATTAATATAAGGTGTAATTATTAAATAGGAAATTTATTTGTACTAATTAATGTAATCTATGTTGTACATTTTTGATAACCGAGTCATTCCTAGTCATGTCTTGCAGTGTGTGTGTGTTGTGGGGGGATGGGGTAGGTTTCCAGTCACAGAGTTGGCATCATAGACCTTTTGGACACATTGCTCAGTGTCAGTGGAAAGATGTTCAGGGCTGAAAAAACAAATCCATTATTATTGTTATTATTAAAAGTGCTTTATTAAGTATTCATGCTATACCGGGTAATCTGGAACTAAATGTCTTTAAATATATAAATTGCAGCACATTCTTAAATAGACATACTTGTGTATAAGCTGAATAAAAGAACAGTGATTCCCATACAGAGTATACTTGGACAGGCCTTTAAATATATTTGACCACACTTTGTCAAATATACCAGACAAATTCGTCTGGGAGAACATTATGAATGTGAAATCAATAGAAATCTAAAGTAAAAAGAAAATATTGTGTTAAAGGTGATATGTATTCATTGATTGTTGCGTGTAATACTACTCGTTCTGCTGGCAACCACCGCAAGTATATTTCACACCTGTGGGAAACACTGAAGAATATTCAACATTTACTGTATCAGAGCTGATCAGGATATTGTACCAGATAATATTGTTACATTTACCGCTCCAATTATTCGGGGCTGATTCTGATAGACTACTGATATCACACCACAAATGCAAAAGCGTGGTGTTCGATCTGGATCTGTTGAATCTTTCAGTGTTAGTTTTCTGGCTGTCTTTAATCTAAAATAAAAGTAAAATAGAGTAAGGAAATCAGATGAGGAAAAACAAATATGGATCCAGCCTTCTGTGTCATCTTGTATATACAGTGTGTGTAGTAATATTAGTCATAAATATTACTGTTTTACAAGCGACTATACAATTTTTTAAAAATTATACTACATATTAATTTGAACTTTTACAAGCGACTATACAAGTTCAAATTAATGTGGTATTATTTTAATTATAAATACATTTATAGTTCAATAACTATATACTTATATAACCCTTTTACTGTCATTTTTTTTTTTTACTGTTTTTTTTCACATATTCTGTTTTCATTTACTTGTCTACTTGATATTTTAAGTACATACTGTAGAATGTCTATAGGTGGTACGGTGGCTTAGTGGTTAGCAGTGCGGCCTTGCACCTCCAGGGTCTGGGTTCGTTTACCTGCCGCGGGTCTGTGTGTGTGGAGTTTGTGTGTTCTCCCTGTGATTTGTGGGTTCCTCCCACAGTCAAAAAATATTGAGAATTAGGCTAATCGCTGTTCTCAGATTGCTTGTAGTGTGTGAATATGTGTATGTTTGTGCCGTGCGATGGATTAGCACCCCATCCAGGTTGTACGCCACTTTGTGCCCTAAGTCTACTGGGATAGGCTCCATGCCCCTTGCAACCCTGTATACGAGATAAAGCAGTGAAGATGAGTGAGAATGTCTGTAATACTGGACAACACAAATAAGTGTTGAGATAAATAGGGGTTAAATATAATTATTACATGAAATCAGATTGTTGCACAAACAAACAAATTTCAAATGATACATTTGATGAAATTTATTTCAAATGATGGAATTTATGATTTAAAACCTATGTAATATTATTGTATTATGTATGTAATATTTAGATAATATTCTTGTTCTTCCAAGTGAGTTGTAATGTTCTGAGACATGTTGTTTCATCTTGCAGGTGTTCTTAGAGCCAGTGATAAGAGAGATGCCATGCTGTTTATTAGTGACCACGATGCACAGCATGGTGAAAGACAATATCTTTTTTTGTAAGCACCGCACTTGTATGAATGCCTGAGCTTTGAGGTGGCTGATCAAAGTGTGCACTGGAGCAAGCACCAGGCCAACACACAGTCACTGAAGAGGGCATTGAGTCTCTTACAGGGGGATGGAAGCAGTGGACCAGCCCAGTCTGCCTCCCTGACACTGGGTGTGGTGGATATCCATTAGGAGACGAATTGGCTCCATGCTCATTTTACACACCCTGCCAGGCTCGCCACGCTGCATTTTGTGAATGAAGAATGGGACTCGAGGTGGATTTATTAGTACCTGTACTTGGGTTCTGCTGCAAGGAGATGGGGCTGCTATGGACACTGCTGGCCTCAGCACTGTTCTCCTGCAGCTCTGCCATCCTCATGGACTCTGTAGAAAGCCACAGCACATTCACCTGTGAGCCCATAGGACTCCGTATGTGCCAGGATCTCCCCTACAACACCACCTTCATGCCAAACCTGCTCAACCACTATGACCAGCAGACAGCCGCTCTTGCCATGGAGGTAAGTGGATGTTTCACTTTCGTCTTTCTCTGTTTCTCTGCTGGTCTGTGTGGGCAGGTGAGGGGGGAAAATGGGGTTGCCATGGAGCTTGTTGTTAGGTAAGCTTGTAGCTTGTCATTCTATACCGACTCAAGAGAATAATCAAGCAGCAATCGATTTTTAGCTAAATTAAATGAGTGGCACAAAAGTAATGTTCTAACAAGTAAGGCGGTACAGGTTTTTAAAACCAAAATTTTTTAAGGCACATACTGTAGATTCAATAGGATATTTAGATTCATTTTTCAGTTCATACACCGTCTTCTGTTAACAGACCATACGGTAGAAAAGCATTCTGTAGTCTCCTTGGTGATGATGTGTCTGACTTGTTCCTGTCACTTTAGTGAGCCATTTGTTTTAAATATCTGTTTACTTGTGGAGCATCGAGAATATATACGTAGAATACATGGTGTCTCAGAAGTCATTCATACTTGCACACTCTTTCTCTCTTTCTCTCTCTCTCTCTCTTTAAAACAAGCAACGTTTAAGAATATTTAAAAAAATTAAGAACATATTGAAATCATTCTCATGGCTGGATCAGGAAGATCACAAAGAACATTTAAAGGAGTGCTTTCAAAATTAAGTTACATGCATAACACCAGATGTTATTTATATATATATATATATATAATATATACATAGAGAGAGAGAGAGAGAGATAGTAACACACAGTTGTCTAGAGGAGGACTTTTTCTCAAATGTAATGCATGATGACTTTCAGGACACCCTTTTATTCATTGCAGGTAGTTGTGTAGTAGTGGTGTAATGAGAGAGCATTCGGCATCCTTATGCATTTTAAAGTGACTAGGCAATATGAACAACTGAACAAAAAGCGTATATTTAAGGATCTGTTCATTACACCACATGATTCTACAAATTTGTAATGCTGTTAGTAGAACTAATGAATTAGTATAAATGTTAAAGAAGACACACACGTACATAGGAAGCAATGAAGTATATTTTGCTTCTTTGCCGTCTTGCCGAAATACTGAAGGATGTTTTATTCCAGATACAGTGGGAGGAAATGATGCTGTCAGCCAGCAGTGTTCTCTGCCTCATAATCTGCTAATGCCTACTGTAGATGGATTGATTGGAGGTACTGAATGATCCTCTTCCTCCTATTACCATAGTCAGTGTGAAGTGCACAGCAGATAACACTGGTGCCGGTGCAGCTCTGTAAAAACACAGCAGCGTGTCTGCCGCCAGTCAATAGCAGGTCATGTGGGCCTTACTGGAGTGAAGGGTGCTGCCATGTCAGTGTCGGCCCATCTGTCATACGGGTTCTCTATTCCCTCTGGATTTGTATTACATTACTCTAGGGATGATATGTGTGCTGAGAAACCAGAGCCAGTGCTATAAAGCAGCCCCTCCCCCTCCTCTGCCAGCATAGCGCCATTCAGAGTTAATGGGAACAGAGAGTATCCACCCTCGCTCGGGCTCAGTGCATTCGTGTTGTATTAGAAACTGAGACTGATGTATACAACATGGTAAAATAACATGGTAAAATATCATCTTGATACTCACAATACAAAACCTTAATTATGGCAGTTAATGCTCCATCACGGGTGCCAGACAGAGGGCAAATTAATAAATAAATAAAATACAATTGCGCATCAAATGGAAATTATACATGAACAGAAAACCAAATGTGGATTAATTCAGTTGGTCGCTCAAAGACATTGATATGTCCCATATAAGATAACCACGTTTGATTAAAATAACTCCGCTGATGAGCACGGCATACATGGAAACTTTTTTTTTTAATTGATATGAATTATCCTGTCCGCTTACCAAGAACATCAGGGTACACTTTCTTGCATCATAAACCAAAATGCAATAGTCTGTTCTTCTGTGTGTCAGATACATTTCAATGGCTTCAAAGGTAATCTTAACACCAGCAAAACATTTATATCATGACAACCTGATTCATCTTTTTACCAAAAATTTATGTATTTATGAACAGAAATGATAGAAACCAAAGAAATTCAGATTATACTGTACAGCCTGTTGCGTATCACAGAGTAACCGTGGAATTATAAAGGCATTCAAACTGAAGTGTAGAAATTATATTCATGAAAGTATAATTCATGTAAATAAGTGCATCATGTTATCATATTGCTTAGCTCTAATATGACCTTTACAGTTCCATCTGGTTTAATCCTGTCCGCTTTCACAGTTAGGATTTCGATGTTGATGAACCATTTATTGTAAAAGAATATAATTGTGTGGTTTGGTTTAAAGGAGATCAGGAATAAGTAGATGCTTAAATCAGACTTAATCTTGCTTCATAACTATGTGTTTATTTAAGCTAAAAGGTATTAAACTCTTTAAATATATACAGCGTTGTTAAAACCACAGGTAACATTTTGTAATGAGGAGGCTGGAATAGGTTCTTTGTTTAAGGTGTTGTGTAAGAAATAATGAATTACCGCTATAGCTTAGCTTTGTCTTGTATGTTTATATTGAGCTCCATCCAAAATGCATCCCCAAAACCAGTAAGCTCAGTGGTGGAACATCATCCTCTTCACACACACACAGCTAAATTAAGGATGACTACCTTCTGACTTTAGAAGGCTTTCACATTGCATGATTTGAAGGCTTTGCTACATTTTAGCCTGTTGTTGATAAAATATAGTCCTGCTAATCATAAGTAACACCAAGTCATAATGAAGTAAGGACAAGGACAACAGGTTGTGATGTCAAAATTCAGATAATGACAAAAAATGGTATAATTAACATAATATTTAAACATTGAACCTTTCACATCTAGCAGAATTTTGGAAAAGAGCAGGAAGGAGAAATAATGTTTGTACCCACCCAACATTTTTACCAGAGACTGATTGAGCTGGAGAATAAAGTGTGTTTGGCTGATTGCAGGCTGCTGCTCGGAGGCTGCAGCTGGTTTGCAGTAACTATGAGATCTGACGTGAGCTCTGAATGACTGATAATGACAGGCCTGTGTGTGTGAGCTCACTGGTACATTTCCAACATGAACAGGTTTCCTATCAAAGCATGGATTTGTAGGTAGGAACCCAAAACCCCTTTTTATCCTCTTTTGTAATTTAAACGATTCTAAAATCTGCAATTGTGTGAGAAGCTTATCTTTCTCTCCCACTCTTATTTACATGGTCTGGTAGATCACACCTACTGTATTCATGAAAGATAACAGCCAAGTCACAACAGGTCTGAGATTAATGTGAAACTCACAGTTCATTCAGTCTCCATTTTGTTTTCTCAAAATGTGCAGCGTATGTATTCAGACGATTATTTACATGCTGTCGTCTCTCATGTAAAATTGACACTTGGTCTTCATTTTATGTCTCTAACAACTCATTACATGAACATAAAAAATGTTTATTAAGTCCCTCAGTGGTCCACCAATTCGTTTGTAAATCGAGAAAACTAAGGTTGTTTTCACATGGCTGCGTGATCGTCTACAATCAAATCTGAAAGTGAATTAACTTACCTGAACAGGGAAGTTTATTGCTGTTTAGACGTGACATCATCAGTGCTGTTGGTCTCCTCCAAAATTTCTGTGGGCACATAGCTCATCCTCTGACCTACACAGCCATAGCTGATGAAGTAGGAAGGTAAGCGAGAGCTTTGCTCTTTGATCTTTTTTTGAAATATAAATAATATTAGGTATAGAATGAAATAACTTTTCTTTATTTAAAATAAGCACACGCATGCACACACACACATATATTATGGGAGACCTTACAGCATCAAAATCCAGCACAGCTATTTAAACTATTTGTGAACTAGCACTCTTTAATGACTCCAAAGTCATGTTTATTAACTTAAAGATGTTTGTCTTTACAACCGAAAAAACTCACACATTGTGAAAGCAATTTGTGAACACTTTTACATCTGTTTCCTAGAAACCATCCACAGTGATGTGAAACACACGAGTGTTATCGTGAACATTGCCCTGATCGTGCGTTGTAAATGAGTGACAAATTATTAGTGAGTAACCCTGCTTAGAGATTACATTAAATGTTTTACATACTTGTCTGTATCTGTCATGTCACTCAGACAGGCAGGCGGTGATGTGTACAGCCGCACCGCTGAAAGCACAGTGGTTTGTCTCATTAGTTTCTGCACTATAAGACTTTATATCAGGCAATATAAAATCAATATGGTTGACCAAATATTTAATCCCTAGTTACAGAGGTCATAGATGCGTAAACAACAGCTGTTAATGTAAGGTACTTTCTTGTCGCTAGTTTACTCGCAAGGCTCCATTCGGAAGCAGGCAGTTCCCGCTTCTTAGCTCGGCTTTTTGGGGGGAAACTATGGAAACCGCTTGCGATTGTGAATCCACAAAAGGACATGCAGTACGGCTCTCAGGAGGTGTTTTCTCCCAGTGACCCCTGACCCCAGAGGATGAGGGCTCATCAAAGACTCTCTCTCTTTAAACCAGGCTTTTTCTGCATCAGTGGTTGCCATGGCAGCACTGGTGGAAAGGCAGGGGAAGAATGTGGCCCTCAGACAAGCAGAGTGGAGGAAAGACATGACCAGAAAGAGACCCCTGATTCAAGGACTAGTGAATGACAGGAGAGAACGAGTGTGGGAGCTGCCGGTCCTTTTTTTTTTGTTTCTCCTTTTCTTCTTTAAGATTGAGAAAATAACAAATATTAAGGAAATAATTCCCCCTCTGGGCAGTTTTAACTATTCAGGGCTGCCGGTCTTTTCACAATTGTGTGAGAGTGTGGAGGGCCACCCGGAGCCAATCGGTTGGTACAGATGAAGTTTATCTTGGTTGGACAGACAGGCTGTGTTTTATTCTGTGTCTGTCCCTGCACGCTGCTTTTTATTCATCATGAATAGAGTTACTGCAGTGTTTCCATGTCACTCACATAGCTATTTCCCTGCCTATTTCACATCCTCATTTAAGAGTTCTTAATGATGCCAGCTGATCCACCTTACGTCCCGACACCGACTGCAGGCTAGTGAACATGTCAGAACTGTTTGCATTTGCCACACCCAGAACACAATCGAATTTTTTTTCCAGAAAAGGACAGACGAATGAGTGAGTGTATGAGCAAGCTGAGAATCTGTGCACGCTTCACCGAGTTGGACTCTTCGCTCGTGACAATGTTGAGAGCTGGAGGGAAGAAACTGTTATACAGATACACTCTTAACATTCCCTCTGCAATGTATTCTGCACAAGAGCAAATAATATTGCCTGCCAAGTGCATTACCTATGTAGCTGGTTCCAAGAGACACTTCGAAATAAAGTGAGTGAAAGACAGGAAGGTGTACAACTCTCTTAAAGGATTGTATGATCATAATCTGTTTACATGGCTAGGAAATTTATTTATCATGCAAGTCTACTTTTCTTCAAGGTTAAACTACGTGGTGTTAATTAATTATCGGCTGCATTCTGTAACTAACCGTGTAAGTTATTCATCACTGTAATGTGTGAGAGTAATCAGAATCTTAGGATTAAGTGATTTTGTATAAGTAAATTTGTCATCTGATCCTTAAAATTCACATGGGGATATTTAAATTGTTCCAGACAGTCTTATGAAGTATGTGTGTGACATTTATTCAGAGGTAATCACAGCCCCAAGTAAGGAAAAGGTGACACATTGTCAGTTTGTGTAATCAGTGTCTTTTAAAGGGCTAATCCTTGGAGAACCCATTTTTCTAAAAAGTATGAAAAGCTGGCAAACTGGCTTTTGCACTAATAGCAAATCTGAGTGTGTGCGCGTGCGCGCGTGCGCGCGTTCCAGAGGCAAACACATCAACATCAGGGATTGCCTCAGCTGTCAGTCGAGTACAGTCCTGTCTCTCTCACTCCATTTTTCATGTCATTTTTTTCCCTCCTTGATTTTTTTTCTAACCCTTTATTTCTCACCTTCCTACTTGTAAGCCTCAAAGCGAATACCTGTAGCTGTAACCTGATCGCTGACCTGAATCTTTCCTTTTACTACACCATTGGAATAGCTGAGCGCATTTACACATCATACACACAAGTAGCTCGAGAAGCACTGAAAGCTGTCATACACTTGAAGGCCAAACCTCCATTGATTCTTTAAGTAAATTGTAGCTTAGACAAAGGAAAGAACAGGCAGGAACTTAATCCTTCCATTTAAGTGTTTGAAGAGGAGTGGCTGTTGGCATCCGTGAGAGACAAATGTGTTCTTTTTCACTCCTGCCAAAAGTAAAGCCCACCCCGTTTCTCCTGCCATTCCTCCCACACAGCGCGGGCTGCCTAGCATAGCAGCCGGGTAATCAGATCCGACGCTGCAACGTTTTAATTACCAATTAGCATCTTAGGCACAGAGATTAAGCTAGATAATATGCTCGCATTTGCATTTCAGGAATATAATATGAGCCAATCATATTAATTATTCACACGGATTCTTTTGTCTTAAGAACAGATTCGTTTCATCTCCTCCACATGGACCATGATATAATGAGTTAGTTTAGTTTACAGAAGAAGCCTGTTTTAAATATAGATTATAGATGTTTTGTTTTTGTTCATATCGTCTTCTGCATCAGTGAAATAGAGAAGAACATGTGTACATTTAAAAAAATATTCCAAAAACTAATTTTATGCATCATGTTATGAGATGGACTGCATTTCAGAAGAAACATGATGCTGGCTGTCCGGGATTTAAGCTGAAGAAATGAAACACCACATCGGTATATGTAAGAGAGTTCCGGTTACATTTTTCCGATATATTTTAGTAACTTTAATTATTTTTCTATTTGTTTTAAATTTTGCACAGCACTGTAAATACACACACATGTTCTGTACTGAATCACTTGGCCGCTGAAGCCGATTGAGGACCGATGAATAGGAGAGGTCACAGCATGTCGAACGTGCCCTCTGCTGTCTGGACGGCTTCAGCTCTCAGAGCCCTGCAGTCCCACAGTAGCTTGTCTCAGGAGGAGGCAGCGTCAACACATACACACTGGTTATAAAGTGAGGGGCAATAAAGCAAGATTGTCACCACTCAACATAACACACAAACCAGTGTGTAGCATTCGCACACATGCTGTACCCACATGTGCAATATTGAGGACAGTTATAGTTTAAAAAGCCTGAAGAGTGCACGAGTGACAACCTCGTATTAATAAAACATATACAAGGATGATCTTTTCTTCTTCATTTTTGGCATGGGACCGTTTTGCCCTTTTTTTCTTTGCCTTAGGAACTAAAGACCTTTAATCTTTATTTACTAAACACAGTGCTGTGATCTTTCATCTGGCTGTGACATTAGTGTAAATGTCAGCATCTCAGCCCCAGGCCTGAAAGAGAAAGAATAGTCTCACTGTTTTTTTTTTTTTAGTCTCACTGTTTTGTTTTTTAGTTCTTTCAATGCACCCATTAACTCTGTAGAATGATTAACACTACTCGGCATGTCGTTAATAGTCCATTCAATTCTCTTCTTTTCAGGTCTGTCCATCTTGTGTTCTGGTGGCGCAAGTTAGAAGGATAGTAAATTTTACACAGTAATGTCAAAATATTAATGGGTTATGCTCATATTGAAAAGTTTTAGAAAGTCTATAGTTTTATTTTAATATAACTTCACCTAACTTCATCTCTTTGTATTCTGACCAGCATGTTTGAAAAGTGAACATATCAAACAAGTTAACATAAGTTTGGTAAATTGTCATGCAGTTTTATGTGCCTGTGTTCGTTGCTTTGGTGCTCTACCTCAGTCGCAGGTTCATGAATTATGTACGTGCAGTGTGGACTTCAGCTTTCAGCAGCACTAAAGTTTCAGCAGCAACAGTCCTGTAATACAAGCCTTTCACCCTGGCAAGCACTTACAGACTTTACCACGCTGTCTCAGTGCTGCTCTAATGTTATGTCAAAATCAATATTACATGACTGAAACGAAAGAGTCAGCATTCTCCTGTAGTTTTCCACAGCTGTGTCTGATGGGCGTAAAAACAGCAAGTCGTGATCGTTTTTAGGTCTTTGTTGAATCTCGACACTTCAGAGACAAACTAAATATTTCAGCAATTCCTTTAAATATTGATGAGATCTTTTTTTCTTTTCTGTGAATTTTAATATGTTTTTCTTCCATACAAATAAAATATATACAGTAATTGCATGATTACATCCATCACACTTTTTTGATTTTCAACATGTTGGTTGTTTCTCTGTATAACCTCATACAACACAAAATATATTATATATCTTCCTCTATAAAATACATTTCCCTCATTGACTGTCCTAAGTTGTGATCTGTGATTTGTCTGTATTTAAACATAAGTGCGTAATCAAACCTATTTATAAGTAGGCTAGATAAATAGAAGCTACACAGTCACACGATATCTTTTGCAAAGCAGCCTGTTTTTGTTGGCAGGTCTCAGTACCCTGTGATGTCCTTGTGCTGCGATTTCAATACAAATCCCTTAAGTTTGCAAATATGAACTTGTCAAAGGGCAAAAATTTCAGCATTGCGAATCTATTTAAATAAAATTGTGAAAAGCTAGATTACTCATTGAATGGAAAGTTTCTGACACTAGTCAGTGAAAAGCATTGTTCCTGTGTGTTCATGTCCCTCCCCTCCCCCCAGGCAACAGGCCGGTGATAAAGGGCCAGACCCCAGCAGGAAGTGCATGTGTATTGGCTGGCCCCAGGTGGAAGGGCATTGTTCATTTCTCCAGAGATTTACATGTTAATGCCCAGCTCTGCAGCTGTTCTGTCTCCCAGCATGCACTGGTCTCCTTGGGGACGCAAAAGCACAGTCAGAGCCACCCACAGGCTGGCGAGCCTCAGGAATGGGCATAGGATTACAGTACCGAGGAAAACTTTTGCAGGGCTGCCTTTCTCTGCAGACATGACGATTTCTTAACAAACTTGGGAGTGCTGTTTTCATTTGAATGAATGTTTGTTTGAAGGTTCACCTCCTATGTCTTGGTTTAGCACTTTTGCACGCATCATCTTCACACTTCATGGTTGACTTTTTGGTTCAGTTCAAAATAGAAAGAAAAAATTGTTTCATTAGCCAAGCTGGTTTGATTATTTCCAGTGAAGTGGCGCTGACATCATGCAGCGAGCTGTTATGAGAACTGTCATTCTGTCACTGGGCTCTTGGCAGAGTCTGACCCTCCACTCATTTTTCTCCACAGCTTTTTCACCCCATGGTGAACCTGCAGTGTTCTCCAGACCTGAGGCCTTTCCTGTGTTCGCTCTACGCCCCCGTGTGTACGGAGTACGGCCGCATGTCGCTGCCCTGCCGCAGCCTGTGTGTCCACTCGAGAAGAGACTGCCACAAGCTAATGGATATGTTTGGTGTGTTGTGGCCTGAAGAGATGGAGTGCAGCAGGTAAAGGAATATGGTTTGGATCTCATAAAATGCTAGCATGATGATTAGGGATGGCAATCACCAGTCACCTTCCGACACGATATTATCATGACACCTAGCTGGCGATTCATTTAACATTGCAATTAGGCCTGCATATATCGAAAAAAAAACGTTATCGCGATAATGGTATACGCGACAACCATATCACAAAGAGTTGCGATAAATAATTTATGTGCCAAGAATTTGTTTCCAAATTTGACCAATCAGATATGCCCATATGTTTATACCCGCTTATATCTTTATATTTTATTTATATATATATATATTAGGGATGTGCACGGTTACTCGATCAAACGATTACTCGAACGCATCAGCGATGATCGAAACA
>JAOTQY010000002.1:13819353-13833272 GCA_026413445.1 Dolichallabes microphthalmus
AGAACTTCAATGGACTTCGATGTCGTGAGTACAAATCTGACATTAAGCTACGCGTCAAAACTGTCTAAGTAGTGCGAGCGCATCCAAAAGTATAATATTTAGTATTTTGCATTTTGTAAAACTGTGAATTAAATTTGTATATTTTCTTTATCATTCTACCAAAAACAATTAAACGTTTTAAAAAGTAATGACTTAATTTGATATATACAATTAGTGTTATTCTAATATATGCAGAAAAAGAAAATTGTGTTCTGATTGTGTTATGAAATTTTCATTATATAATATATAATAATATAATTGTCAATCATGGTCAATATAGACAAATATATTATGATAAAGATTTTTTCCATATCATTGTGGAATATATAGTTACCTCTTAGATGAACCGCCCCCCACCCCCCACCCACATACAATCCATACTCTCACCCTCAAACACCCACACCCTGAGACTGATACCCCCAAAAGTCACACAAGCAGCATTACCTGGCTTCAAAACTTTCTCAAAATTGAGATACACATCAAACTAAATTGTGGAGGGAAACAAAACTGTAATGTCAGTGAGACGAATTTAGAAGTAACATTTTCCTGAGGACTGGAAACCTAGTATACCAGAGGCTAAATTAGTCATGTTTAATTAAGTTAACATTCTAAAGCACAGCATTTGTTCTCTTACGGCTAAGAGAATGAGGTCAATTACTGTACTTGTAATGTTGCATGTTTTAATCAGCTGCAAATGGAAACAGGTAACACTTATCAAGACACCACCACATCGCATCAAATTACAATTTATGCATTGTTTCACCCACAGGATTCAGATATGGCATGTACCTGCTGTTTTATTTTTAAAGTAGATTAGGCGTACTGTCTCCAGCCCTAGCAGGTTCAATGAGCCGTCTGTGTTCAGAGGATGAACCTAAACAACAAGTGCAACAAAATCACAACAAATGTGTTAGAGAGAGCAACAGGAAAATAACTTGTTACTTTTACTTACAACATGTTACAAGTTATTATTTTTCCTTTTTAATAAAAAAAAAAAAAAAACGGTGAACAAAGATAATCTTTCCACAACTATCTAAAATAAATGATTACATGATAAAAGAAATAATTATTCTGAGTACTAGCTGTGTGACATGCTTGTCTTAAATATTTACTTTTTTCAGAGGAATTGTCTGAATCCACTCCATACTGTTCACATCAAACACATCCACTGCATTCTCGCTGTACACTGATAAGTAAGGTGCATTATAACCTGCAGAGGACAAAATGTAAATGCATTTATTGTAGACAGACATGCATCAGTGAGTGATCATCTGACAGATTAATAGTGTTGACAGCACTTACAACAGGCAGTTGGCACAGCTGGCCACATCAGCTCCTGCTGGCGTGAGCGCCTCCCCTGGCAGTCAACATAAACACCGATGCTGCTAAAGCACAAGAGTAACTCTTTGCTGGAAATTTCCACAGCACAGAGTGCGTCCAAGCCTAGCTGCCCAATGAAAGCCAGGGTGTGATCCTCTGGATGGAGCAGGCTAATGGGAGGCCCATCTCCTTGCAAGCTGTAGCGCAGGAATCCAGCCTGATAACCCACACACAACTTATCCCCCTGTAAAGCCATCCACTGCACCGCCCCGGGAACCTGCAGCTCCCGCAGTTTCCTGTACCGTGTTTTACCCTTGCAGAGCTCGTAGCAGATGACCTGCCTCTTCATGGCAACGCACAGGCAAGGGCGAACCCCATGCTTCACCACACCAGACACCAATGTCTGGCAGCCTTTAGTCTCAGGAAGCTTGTAGAATTCTGTGTCCCGATCATCCAGAGATGCCATTGAGAAAAGCCGAACGTGACGGTTACGGCCGGAGATGACCGCTAGCAGCTGGTCAGAGGGAATCAGGTCAATCAGGTGGACCTTTTTATTGTCCCCTACCTTGACAATCTCTATATAACATCAAGAAGGAAAAAAAGAAATGCATGAGGAATCTGGAGGAAGTAGGTAAAATTATGATACAGGTTTTATTAGTACAAAAATAAATTAGTACCATCTTTGGTGACGTGGATAACGTACAGTCCCTCCTCATTGCCCAGAGCTATCCTCTCATGATCTGAAAATAAAATAAAAAGTAAAAGTGGGAATGTTATTCTGTACGATAATGTGCAGAAGGCTTAAAGTACTTTTGACTGTGTTGCAGAAGCACCTAGAATAGCAGCAGACTGGGTGGTTTTGATTAGAGGCAGGGTGCAGTCATAAGCTTCTTTAGGGACATAAACGGAGCGCTCCTTTAACTTGTTCTTCCTTAGGAGACGGTGCAGCTCATTCAGCAGTCCCACCCACTTATTCTTTTCCTGATCGTTGTCAGCCAGGATTAGGATGGAGCATTTTTTACTGCCAGACGTAGACAGCTGAGACGCGGTAACCTGAAGGCGAGACAACAGGTAACATTATTTAATGGAATGGTAACAGAGCCAAAAACCGCTTTAACAGGAACAAACCGCTCCATCCTGTGTTACTTTGCAAACAAAAGCTTTTTAAACAAATACGGTTTCAAATCTCGTTACAACAAACCTGCTGTGACTGTAAACATTTTTTAACTTACGTAAACCCTAAGAGCCTAAAGTTGTTTATACTGTATATGTGAACTTAACATTTACAGTTCCCTACAAAAGTATTCATACCTCTTGAACTTTTCTACATTGTGTCACGTTAGAACCACAAACGTACAGCAAATGTATTTTATTGAGATTTTACAAAATAGACCAAGACAAAGTAGCACATAATTGTGAAGTGAGGAAAAAAAAAATGATTTTTTTAACTAAAATCCAATGGAACCAATTGCCTTCAGAGGTCAGTAATTACTAAGTAGCTGTTCTGTGAAGCCGTCAGAGGTTTGTTAGAGAACAACAGTGACCAAGCAGCATCAGGAAGCCCAAGGAACACACCACACAGGTCAGGGATAAAGTTTTGGAGATGTTTAAAGCATGGGCCCCTTGGCTGCTTCTCTCATTAATGCTCTCCTTGCCTGGCATGTCAGTTTAGGTGGACTCTTGGTAGGTTTGGAGTTGTGCCATACTTTTTTACTCTTTTACGTTTTATCATTTTCACCTTTCACTTAACAATTAATACTTTTGAAAGGCACTGTATTTATAATATAAACATTAAAAATGTGTCAAACTGTATGATCAGCCAAAAAAATAAAATGAAATGTATATTTAAAAAAGTTTTACCAAGGAGAATATGATGTCATTCTATTTTTTTTAAATAATTTCTTTAGCATGTAGACTCTGGATGTTGCATGGTCAGGTGCATTATAATTTCACGTTATGAAACATTAATTTCCACATTATGGTATGACGAGGTTGTAGAGGTTAGCTCTACAGATGGTGTACATGATGGTGCTAGTGCATTTGGTTCACTGTATAAAATGTTCACTATAAAATAACCTCTATAGAATCACTATTAAAAAAAAGTCAACAACGATGAACTACTTAAAAAGTGTGTGATGCACCCAACTTCATCCAAATATGTTATACATTTGTAGTCATAGTGTTCATGATAATTGTGCTTAGTGGATCACAAATTATTTGACAATCTGGTGTTGAAAATACTAAACATTTCCCAAGTTTTGACCCGCGGGTCATCAAGCATAGCTGTGAAATGCACTTAAAAACACTAACATGTAAATCACATTTAAAGATTCTATGAGTATGTATAATGATGACAAAAGTGTATTTAATTATACACTTTTGTGATCATCATTATACATACTCGTAGAATCTTTCCGTGGAATTATACACTCGTAGAATTATACACTTTTGTCATCATCATTATACATCTCTAGACAAATCTGACGAGGTCAAGAATTTGCTAAGCTATTAACTATCCCATGTTTTTGGTCACTAATTAATTATCTGTAAATTTATTTTAAAAATTTACTTTGAAATACACTAAAATAACATGGATTATTTCTTTACAGTTAAACCAATGAATGAACATATTTTAAAAGCTTCAGTAAAATATTTAACTTGCTTATTTAACTAGCTCCTGCACCACCTGCTCAAAAATTTTATGTTAAGTGTATCCTAATGTTATGATATATAATGAGAACCTTTGATAACTGTTAGGTTTCGAGGGCAAGTCGTTTGTACAAATTACTGTAAATGGTAGCTCCAGCAGAAATATCTGTTAATTAAAACCCAGGGTTTAACTTACCCTGAAAATACAGGGAATGTCCTTCCTATTGGCATGGATGACATCAGATGCTAGTACTGAGCTGACTGCAAAATCCTCATCCCTGCAGAAAGAAGAGAATTTTCAGACAAAGTCTAAAGGCCCCAGACAGCAATCGCTATGTTTAAATGTCACAATTTTTACTTTTCCTAAATCAATCAATCATTCTGATTAGAAATTCCAAATAAATCTATTATGTTTTATAGTTTGTTGTCAGTTTACCATCATCACTAGCCTTACTGTTAATTGTTGTGAAAATTCAGCTATTTCACGCCACAGATTTCTTTCCACAACTGAGACAAAACAGCATCCAATATTGAGCCTCTGTATTTTACTTTTTGTTTACAGACCTGACAACTCTCACATATCCTGCCTTTCCAAAGACCAGTATAAAAGTGACATACTGACATGGAAAATCAGTGATTTCAAATATGCATATACGTATGTAATAGAAGACAGACACATACAGTACATGTGAAAAATGTTTGAACATTATAAAAACAATTCGTACAATTGGCCAAGACTCTCACACCCTGATATACAGTCATGCTGCTTATATTTTTAAGTATTTTATTAAATTTTATCTTATTTTCTATTTTATTGTATTTTTTTAAATCTTATCTAGCTCACTATCTATTTTCATCCAAATGTAATTACTACACAGACCACAAGAAGACTTTACTGTAAAGCTGCTTAACATTTAATATAGTCCAAGGTTCATCACTAAGAAAGCTGTTGAAAATAAAATGCATTATCCTTTAGGAATGTTGACTTATTCATACCCATTATCTACCAAAGTCACTAAAGTTCTGTTTGTGTGCCC
Organism: Dolichallabes microphthalmus; assembly: GCA_026413445.1. Lineage (NCBI taxonomy): Eukaryota > Metazoa > Chordata > Actinopteri > Siluriformes > Clariidae > Dolichallabes > Dolichallabes microphthalmus. Next base: position 13,824,399 of record JAOTQY010000002.1, read on the forward strand.
CTTCACATCCTACTTCCCATCCATATGACAAAATTTGTTTAAAAAAGTCATTTTCTTGACAATCTTAGAATACATACCCTCACTGGTACCTATGTGCACATTCAGCTAGTGAAATGTTGAAAATTATGAATGCATGCTCAATATTGGAAAAACAATTGCGTATATAAACATTTACAATCTCCACTGAGGCATCAATTAAATTAGGTACTGATTATGCTGTATGCAAACATCATTGGTGACAGTATAACACATCTGTTAGTGGTTCTCAATAGTGACTGACCGCATGTCTATGACCTGGCTAACCACGACACTGGGCTGTGCGACTTTGCCTTCCGCAAGCTCATAGAGGAACAACTTAAAGTCACACACAACAGCAAGGGCTTTCTGCCAGCCTTTCTTCACCCCTGCTGGCTTAGGTACCTAAAAATGATCACAATAATAAAGATTTATCTCACAAATTATCTGTACTACACAGTCAATGCAGAAAGTTAAGGCCCTAATAACAACTCAATTGATTATAAAAGTGATGACAGCAGAGAGCAGAGCACCTTACCCTAACATGGCCCTCATAAGCTGTGCCAATGCCTTTCTGTGCGTCAATCCCCAGTGGACCTTTTGTTTGGTCTGGCGGAATGGGACACACGGCAGGGGCTCTGTCCGCACATGTCACGTGACACGAGAAGTTGCAGACTGTACGAGAGAAAAGAGAGTAAGTAAATGGAATCTAAAAACCATCATTACGTTATTCATTTTTTTAAATTAGTTGTAGTGTTGATCACCTTCACATATGCATCCCTGTCGGATGAGTCCAACCATCAAAGAAGTGCACTGGTTACACTTAGTGGGAGCAGTGAAGGACTTCACCACAAACTGATGAGCTTTTGGCTGCAAGAGAGTAAAGAATATCTTGAAAAAGACCTGAACTCTTTTGCAAATAAGGGAACTTTATGAATTTACAGGCATTATAATTAATATGCAAACAAAGATGGTTTCTAGTACATTTCTCCTCTTGTTTATAGAATTTAGAGACATTACAGGGGTTGAGCATATAGAGTCGGCCTATTAATATGACCCAAATATGGTTATGACACACGTCAGGAAAGGAAAAACTTGTATAAATATTAAATTGCAAAATTTATTGCTTTATGTTATATATCAAAATATAAGATAATATTATAACATTGTTCGACAATATGATAATTTGAGAAGAAATATTACAAAATTGTGAGAAATCACCAACCCCACTGTTAATATATGTATATTTTAAATGCCACTTCTTAATTTTAGCACATTAAAATATATTTAATAATTCATTTACAAAAATAAACAACAATCAATACCTTGGGTATGGGAAACCCAGTGCTGCTGTATCCTCCCGATCGCATGGTAGGCGTCTGTGTACCTTTGTGGGGATAATCTAACGGCTGGAACAATAAAGTTATTCATCAGCTCTCTGACACAATTATCACTCTTCATTACTCCACATACACTGCTTGGCCAAAAAAGTTGCACAATTTAATATTTTGTTTGACTGCCTTTAGCTTTGAATATAGCTCGCAATGTGGTGGCCAAATGTGTGAAATTGATTCTTCAGACTCCCATAACTCGTTGACGATTTGAATTCTGGATTTTGTCCATGCCATAAGGTGCGGAAAATAAATAGTAATAATAATCAAAATAAATAAAAATAATCAATTGATTTCATCACTCAGTACATTCAGGTAGTCAAGCTTACTTCACTTTACTGCCTCAGTGCTGCTATTTGCCCTGACATAGCATCAATCTAGACTCATCAAACCACATGACCCTTTCCATTGCTTGACATTGTGAGAGTGGAATGACCGTACTTTCACTATTAACATACGTAGTTCACCAAGCGTTTAAGTGACTTCCACCCACAGTTATTCATGATTGTTTTTTCAGACAGCATATTTTCTGAAAAGCTAACAGTTTGCCACATTTCGTTAGCTGTTTCTTTGCAGACCCTTCTGAAAGAGCGACTTATTTTGGCCAGGTAGTGCGAGTACGAGTTTGTGTTTGTATGTTTGTAAAAGGCACCTCTAAAGGTTCCATGTCGCTGGTGGTGGAAGGAGAACGAGAGTGGGATACAACTTGTGACTTGCGATCTTCATCTCGGGATGGCGTGTTTGACACACTAAAGTTGTCAATGGAGTCAATCTAAGGGGGTAAAGGAGGAGTCAGACACAAAGGTAAAATGCTAACCTTCATTACCCTAATTAAGAGTTTCCTAGGATTATATTGCTAAAGATTAGTTGTGAATATTATGAGACTATTTAAATATATTGCAGTATACCCTACTACAATGTGATAATGTTCTAAAATATCTTTATATTCCTACCATGTACTGTATATATATAAAATTGAATTTCCACCAATATGAGATGTAAGAGAGCTCTTAAATTCTAGGAAAATCTTAATTATTGCATGTCGGTAATCATTTTATACATTCAAAGCTGCTTACATGGTATGTCTTCAACAAAGAATGCACATTACAAAGGTTAAGGCCACAATCATCAATTTCAAAACACTTCATTTGTTCTGTGCTAATTTTGAGTGTTATATCACACAAAGTGTTCTGAGGAAAAAGTATGGACATTTACATTCCATAGGACATTCCAATGTTTTTTTGTATTTAGATTATTAAAATACATGCATAGAAAAAGATAAATCATTTTCATGATTGTGCCTTAAAAAAAAAAAAAAACATGGTCTGGTCAAAATTTTGTGAACATCTGACATGCACGTAATGCCCAATTTTCAGTGGAGTTGAGGTCACGACTATTTGCAGGACATCAGAGTTCTACCAGTCCAACCTTTGCAAACCAAGTCTTCATGGACCATACCTCGTGCACAGGGCACAGTCATGCTGAAACATTATAACATTACAATAGGGCTTCTTAGCCTTATTGTAGTTTAGAAAAGTAACAAATATGTTATGATCAGGTGTCCACAAGCCTTTGGCCATATAGCATAGACCAATATAAAGACCCCCTTAAAAAAAACAAAAAAACAAACAAAAAAAACAGCCAAAACAAAACATTCATGCCTTGAAAATACATGCCAAAAATGCTAGTCACATAAAAAGAGAGCCCATGTGCTATAGATAATTGGTAAATCCTGGTTATGATTATATTTAAAGCACTCCCTGCACATACTCAAAAAATCCCGGCTTAAGTAAATATAAACGAAAAAAAGCACTTTTGTAAGTTGCTCTGGATAAGAGCGTCTGACAAATACCTAAATGTAAAAGTAAATACATACAGTATTAAATATGTCAGGTAGATTAATGAAACATGGATAAGCTGAGGAAGGAGACCCAGCCCAGTTCACAGACACAGAACTGAGAATCAGTAAAGAGTTATACACATATGGTTATGACCCAAATACTAAAGATCATAGTGACATCCATGTGCAATTCCAGATCCATGCAATACGAAAATGTAAACACATGCATTAAAGCCACAGAGAATATCACAATTCCAAAATGAACACAGCCAAAAATTTGTTACTGCACTCAATGCCCCACCAGGACAAACCAAGAGCTTACATGTCTGCCTTTGCTGGCTTGACCACAGGCAGGAGATCGCTTCAATATAAACAACAACAAGAGTTGTAGATCACGTTAATACATGGACTAGTGACACAGAAATCTGCAGATAGGGCTTATTTTGAAATAAACAAGACTCAGAAATAAATTTGGCATTATAAGCAGTAGTCCAAAGAAAAGACAGCAATATGGAAACTTGATGGTTATCTATCTTAACTATATTATGATCCATATTATTACAACATTCCCAAGTGCTCAGTTTATCAGTACTAACATCAAAGTGTTCCACTGCAGAGGCTGGGGCATTGAGGAACGCAAGGAAGGAGTTGTGTGATTCTTGATTCTTTACACCTGCAACACAAAAAAAATGTTTCATATAAAAATATACATCACACTGTAAATCATAATCTGTGATAAGATGTTAGGGGAATTTACCCTTAGACAAACGTAGTTCTTCTGTTTCTCGCTTTAGTCTTTCAATCTCTGCCTTTAAGTCCTGGTTCCTCTTTTCGGAGTCCTGGAGTTTGCTGATCGAGGAAAAAAAAAAGGAACATTCAGATAACGAAATCTGTGCAAATCTGTGCATATCTCCCAGACTTCCAGCCAGATATCATTGTAATGTTTGGGCAAAAACCTTTTATCATTCTATCTATAATTGGTTGACAGTACAAAATAAAAATATACTTTATTCTATTTATTATTATTGTATTTGCTTCTATCCAGAATTCCAACAAACAGCATGAAAATCTCTAAAGGTCAATATCTGAAAAGCTTCACCATTCAGTGGCCATGTTGGCAGCCTTCACTTTGTTGAGTTCATCTTGGATGGTTTGTTTTGCTTTTATCTCAGAGTCCAGTGCAGACTGCAGCTCCAGACGAGCAGACATGTCGAGCTTAGCCAATCGTCGCATCTTCCATGGCATGTCCTTTCATGATGGAGGAATACCGTGAAAAAAAAATAGCTGTTTTCGCAAAAATGTTGTTTGTCTAACATTCATTCACTTTGATTTAATCATTAAGTTGTACAAAATATAATATAGGCTAATCATTTATAAGAGGTCCAAATATTAGCCCAAAACTAAAACAAGCTTTACCGTAGAGCGAGCACCAAGACTGGTGTTTCTTAGCCCCTCCAGCTCCTCATTCATCTTTGAGGCCAGAGCCTGGAGGTAACCTCGTGCATCTTTCTCATCACTCACCCTATGGAACAAAAGTACAATGTTAATCAGCGATTATGTAATGCTATAACATCCAGTTAAGAATTCTCTTGTTCTAATAAGACACACACCACTGTATGATCTCTGTGATTTGGGCTTCCCAGTGGGCCACACTCTCTTTCTTGTCAGCTAGCTCTCGCATTTCATCCTCCAGCTGCTTGTGACTGCCGTTTAACTTCTTATGTGAGATCGTCAACTAGAAACACATGGAATAATGTCAGCGATTACCATTACCATATAATTAAAAGCAATCTTTTATAACCGACATAATAATGGAGACATAAATACAAACTTTTTAATATATAGGTATTTAAATGTACATTGTGTATAATTATCTACTATTATTTACAATAATCTCAAAGACTAAAAAATGCGCAAAGATTAAGGTATTTGTGTCACTGCGTAATAGAAGAATAATTTTTAAGCATGAAAACACACCTATTTCAGAGTAGCAATTGTGAACATGCACACACAACTAGGGAGTGTTTAACTACTGTCTGGTTTCTATTACAGCTATTAAACAGCCTCATAAATTCAGTTAAAAGCCTATGTGGACCAGTAGTGCTCGCTTGGCAAATCCATGCTCTGTCAGGCATGGTCTCTGCATTCAGTAAACATTCCAGAAACACAACTTGTTCGGAGAATAACAAAACGTTAATATAAGCAGGGTCACAGAGGGTGTAAGGTGAGCACAGCCCGCCACTAACAGCAGTGCTAAACATATCAGTTTGTAGACAATTTAGAGGAATCTATTTCAAGGATCACTGAAGCATCCATTTACATTATGATAATTTATTATTACAAACATTTCATGTACAGTATTTAGAGAGCAGCGATAGGAACCCCTGCTGTGACAGCAAGTTGCTCTTGTTTCTCAAATTACACTTTTCATATTTGTATTCATTCTTCATATAAATGCTAGATGACATTGAGAGACTTCCAAAAGAACATTCTGAGAACTACCCATATTTAGGCCAACGTATTGAAAGTCTTCACAGAAGGTTGCTGTTCCTGCCTTATTCAAGCAAGAGCTCCACTAGTGCTTGTTTTTTAAAGCTTCACAAAACTTGCATGATTTACGTAGATTACAATAAATATACAATGTCAGCATTTTCGCAGAAACCTAATGCATTTCAACTGCATCATCACTTCCCTGATCAAAATATATTAAGACCCCAATCTCTAATTTTGGGTGTTCTGCTGTAGTGAGCCTAGAGTCTTACTTACTCAACTCAGTCCATAGGGAGCTCCACCCCAACTTACAGAGAAGAGCAAAGGGAATTTGGAAATGTTGATTACACACTGTGAAAAGTATTTTTCGAAAATGGAGAAAGTGGCAGTAATGCAGCATAGTGAACATCAACCGCCGAGAAGACATCTTTAACAGCATCTCAGGGTGTTTTAAACATATTGCTGGGTAATTTGACACCATTTGTGGGAACTTATAAGGAAAGACATTCTGCTCCAGCTTTCTATCCTTTGGTCTTTTGTTGCTAAGTCAGCCAGGCGGCTTCCTGACGCCAGAATGTCCTGTTGGAGTATACAGGCTATCTAAGGGGTAGTGCATCACCTGCTCTGTTTGAAGCTTTCCGTGTTCCAGAATACTGCATGATTTTAACAACTTCTTTTGATTAATAAAAGTGAATAAAATGAGACTGGATGACCTCATTACTCTAGTGCTACCATTAGTCATGCTTCTCATAACAAAAAATTAACTTCTGAATTTAGAATTTTGTAATGCGAGCTTGATGTATGGAAAACAAGATGCGAGTATGTGTCTGAGTATGTTTGTGACACAAATGCGGTAAACAGACACAAGCATAATGCTCACGTTATCCAGTTTACTGGAGAGCTTCTTGTTCTCTTCCATTAGTAGGACCCTTTCCCTCTCGTATTTCTGTTTGTAGTCCGTCTCAAACTCCTCTCGTTCTTTCTGACTGTGGGGGGTGATAACATTTATTAACTCTTTAAAAAAACAGAAAATAACAAATGGGCACATTTTAAGGAGGTTTTTGCACCAGTTGCTGTACCTTTCTCTACGCGTCTTCTCCAGCTTGTCTTTTAGCATCATTACTCCTTGGTTTAAAGAGAGATGTTGTGCATCTGCATCACGGAGCTCCTTTTTCAGGCTCTTCAGCTCATTCGCATGCTGGGCATCGCGGCGAGACAGCTCCTCCTCATAAAACACGATCTTCTTTTCTTGATCAGCACGCAGCTTAGCGAGCTCCTGATTTTGCTCAGGAGTGCTGGCAGCCGGGGAACGACCAGCCTGCTTTTGCTATTCCAAAACAAAGCACAAATTAGACACAAATTAAAAAGAAAAGACATTTTTCTTCCCTCGACCCTTTAGCATTTTAGCAATAAAATAAATTTTAAAATCCCTACACAGATGGAAAGAAAAACATGTGTAGTTAGGAGAAACCCACTTAAGGAAGTCTGGGAGCTTGTTACTTAATTACATAATCCCATGTGTGTTATTTTATAGTTTTGAAATCTCCAGTATTGTTTTAGAATCTCTCTGTGTGTGTATGCTCAAACCAGTAAGTTTTATAAAACCTTTACTGCCGCAAGTTCCTCCTCAAGTTGTCTGCCATACTGTTCACTTCGATCCCTCAGCTTCTTCTCTTTGTTGGCTTCTGAAGCATGCTCCTCTGCCTGGGCTTCCATCTAACACACACATAAATCCACAACATGCCTTATTGGATTTTTGACAGATCTGATATATACTATGGTTGTGACAGTCTCTGAGTTCTGCCCACCTCTTTTCTTGCTCTTTCGGCTTTGCGCAAATCAAGCCTCAGGGCCTCCAGCTTCTGGTTGAGCGCGTCCATCTCTTCCTCTTTATCTCGTAGCTGGCGAGAAAGGCGTTGTTTTTGAGACCGCAGCTCGGTCAATCGCTCACTCATCTCAGAAAACTCGTGCAGAGCTAGCTTCCTCTGGCTGTCTGCCTCCTTCAGCTCCTTCCCCTGTGCCTTCAGCTTTTCTGTCGCCTCAATCAGCTCCTACACAAAAGCGGCAACTTGTTAGGTTGGACCTGCAGCACTAACCTAAAGATGTCTCACGATTAAAGACAGGCATAAGAAGGGTCAACAATGGTTCTCAGCTTTGGAGAGCCGAAAGATGCCCAGTGCACTGAAGTCTAGTCCATTTAGCAGAAGTAAAGAGCAGAGTTTTCATGAGAATGCACCTTTTGCATGTCCTCCCTCTCCTGCTTTATGACTTTCATGTGTTTCTCTAATGAGGAGATGTGTTTAGTAGAATCCTCCAGATCTTTGCGGGATGCACTGGCTTGTTCCGACTTCTGCTCCACCTGGCCAGAGTCTAAGTGGCAAACCAGCCAAAGACATGCAAAGGCGAATTAAAAAAGTGTAAAAGAGCGGATATGATAACGTGAATATACTGTGTGGCATAAGCATTTAATTACCTGCTATCTGTTTCTTTAGAGCCTCAATCTCCTCTTTCAGGCTTTTGATCTCAAACTCCCTATTCGCTGAGACGGGGGCATCTCCAGTGTACTGCAGAGCTTGCACAGTCTTTGTGGACTCTTTAAAAAGATATTTAAAAAAGGGTAAATATGATTGAGCCAGGGTTAGCATTACTAATTTCAACTTTACTGCAACTACGCCGTTTGTTAATACTATAATTATGATTATGTGAGTGCCTGGTGAAAGACTGACCCTGCAGTTTGCGGCTGAGCTCCAGTTTTTCCTGCTCCAGACGGCGAAGCCTCCTCTCGTATGCCTCAGTAGCTAGGCTCTCCTCCAGGCTGCGTTGCACACACACGTCCATCTGACCAGGTGATGCAGTCTCACGCAGACAACCACGGTCAGATAGAGAGCTGAAGAAGAGGATAAGGAGAGGATAAAACAGGGAATCACCCCAAACATGCAAACGATCTCCATTTTGGCTCAAGTCCGGTTTGTTTTAATTATTGACCAATTATTACAGTCCAATAAGATCCCCCGAAAGGATGTTCATACACAGACCAGGCATTTTGTAAGTTATTTTATGAGGTATTTTGTAGCACAGTATGACTTCTCCTAGCCTCAGTGTTATGGCAGAATACAAGATTTAATATTTAAGTGAATC
>JAOTQY010000002.1:13838632-13848714 GCA_026413445.1 Dolichallabes microphthalmus
AATTGATTCATGTTTGTGGCTGTAATGTGACAAAATGTGGAAAAGTTCAAGGGGGCCGAATACTTTTGCAAGCCACTTTAGGGCCTATTTACAGAGATACACAAATTATTTCTGACTTCATTTCTTTCTCTTTTTTTTTAAACAAGCCATGCTAATCACCTAAATTAAGGTTAAATTGTAAAGTTTTGTTTTGTTAGAATTATGAACAAAAGTAATTTGACTACCTGGTGACAGGCAAGAGCCAGCAACCAAATGGGGAGGAAAAAAGTGTTTATACAACTTTAATGAAATATTGTCATCTGTATTTTCATATTTCAGAGTTGTTTATACTGGGCAAGCATCATCCAAGATGTCTGCTTGCCTTTTAAGTAAATTTTTTCGCTCTATGTTTTGACTAGAATGGTAATATATTTGTCACAAACACTTGGGCCATGATTCAAACTTTACACTGCATGATGTCAAGGCTTTTTAGGGAAACTATTTTGTGTGTATTGTGTGGTTTGGGACATTGCCCTGAATTTTCTCAGAAGTATGTGAGAATTCAAAAGGAACAAAAACTAAATCTTGCAGCTCAAATTCATATTACAAGATATTCGTCCATAAGTAGCTTGCAACAACGTTCCCAAATCTTCTGCAGTAATAACGATGGGATGATGTCCTTACCGTTCCATCATCCATGAGTTTAAGGCAAGAGCCAAAATCCGCCAGCCGAATGTGTCCATTCATGTCCAACAAAATGTTATCTGGCTTGATGTCCCTAAAGAGAAGAACATTTATTACTCTATATATTTACAATCACAGCAACATCCAAAAACAACTGGTGGAGAAGAGATGTACAAAGGAGAATATCTTAAGCATCAGGCCCTCAAACGATGTAGTGAGTCGCCTGAGTAAAACCAGAGAACATTAAACGATTGGTATTTCAGCTTCTACAAACTCACCTCGGCTTTGAAGCTAGAACTTAGGAAAACGCTATACCCACCCTTACAGTCCCTTTAATGTCAACACACACTTGAATCCATTACACAACACAAAGAGACCATGGACACCAGTACAACAATGATAGAACCTTCTATTCCAGTTAATTCAGCAGACAGGTTTAAAGTTGAAATCTAGAGTTTGCAAAAGCCACACTAACACCTGTACTACAGTTCTTAATGCGTGAGGACCTATACACTGAAAGCTTAAGCATAAACCGAAACATGGACTGTTAGATTTAATTGACCAGGAAAGGGGCTGTTTTTTCTGTTTTGTCAATCTCAAGTCCAAATACTTCTAAGCGAACTATTACAGATTTTCCAGGATACATTAACCAAAGAAGAAACAGAAGTAGTGTTTCTTGAACTGAATAAAACAGAAGAGAAAGACTTAAAAATTTGTCTGCCGAGTGTTCCAAAAAGGAAAATGTCAGTGAATTGTATTAGATCTCAGTGAAACAACACCACCACCAACACCACCCAATTTTTTTTAACTGGCAAGCACTAAAATCATCTAAATACACATATCGAATGTAAAATATGTAAAAGAATATGCAATATAACAGTATGCATTTAAAAAAAAACTGCACTATTTAAAGAAAAATACTGAGACTTTAGAGCGCATTTCACTTGTGGTTGACCACGTTTGTCATTCCAGAGAAAGCGAGAGGTTGTGCAGTACTTTGGATTGCCTCCAATTTCCACCTTATTGTAGACTGTTTATTTGTTCCTGCTCCTCATTCTGCCTTCTTTGCATCAGTGTTTACAGAGGGCTAGAGTCACTGGAGAGTCCCCCTCCCAAAAGAATACTGATCAACATTCACACACACTCCAGAGAAAGAAAGAGAGCACACAAGCTCTAGTTATTGTCAGACTTCATCTGTCTACCAACATGTAAACAATTCACCAAAGAGCAATTATTATTTGCCACCAGTTTATAATAATTTTTGCTTAATTGACACTTTAAATTCTGTAAGAAATGTACATCCCTTAGTCAACAAGTATAACAAATATTTTTGTAGTGTCTATAGGCATGGCCAATGTAAAATACTCCCTCTTCACTACTGAGCAGTAAAAAACACACTTTAACTTAGTACTCCAGCAGGTGGCAGCTCTTGACCAAACAGACAATAACGCATAGCTATATCATGGGGGCTTTTGAAAAATATCTCACTTTTGCAAATGCAACGCCCCTCATTTACAATTCCTCTGAGACCATGCTGATATGAGCTTAGATCCGAGTTTGGCTTTTCATCTAGGCCTGCAACCAAGATGAGTTACTGCAATGTGAACGATATGATGCACACTGCAATTGTGATAACCCTTGTAATACAGTGAGAACACAATGGTAAATCTCACATGGTTTGAAGTGGCCAACATTAAAAAAAAAAGATTAATGCATGTATGATTGGTGAAATTACTCTTAGCACACTAATCTGTGATACAAGGTCTGCCAATTCTGACATCAATAATATAAATAGGAGGTCTTTTCCATAATTTAATCATTCCCATAATTAAAATTAGCTGGAAACTAATTCCTATCTATTCTAGGCATTGAGCGGCCCAAAGAGAACCTCAATAACTGAAAAATCACAAATGGAGATAGACATTCAAATTCAGTATTAAATATAAATTTGCACATTCCCTATTCTGGGTAAACATTTTTTAATTAACTGTACACTTCATAATTATCAAGATGTTTAAGCAATGACAATAGTCCAATCTTCTACAATGTGTAAAAAAATTAAAAGCTATAAAAAATATATATTTTAAAAAAAAGCTATAATTTTTTGCAACCTTATTATTCAGGATTGCCATGGCCACAACATACACAGGCGAAGTATTGAGAGATGGTGGCATATTTTACTCCTGTTGCTATTAACAATTTGGTAAACATATTATTTACTCAGAATAATACCTTGAAGGATGTGTAAATAGAGACATCATCTTGTAATACTGAAAAAGCACATATTGTCCGTGCACTGACTGAAACAGTTGACATATGGTCACAGGAAGTGTGTGGACTGACCACCTTCCCCCACCCATGTCCTTATTGATGCTGTTTCTGCAAACAGCTATAACTGCTAATCAGTTAAACGCTAGTTAACCTGTTGCCCTGAACGCTGAACTTAGGATAGTAATACTAAACACAAGTATTGACTTAACATGAATAAATTATGAATTACCATGGTATACAACATCCGCCTCAAATTGCTTTCTGTATCCTAACATGACTAATTCAATTAGATTATAAATGTCATAAGAGGAAAATCCTAAATTATGCAGTACTGAGGTAATGGAAGATGAATATGACAGATATAATTGAAATAAACAAAGCTGACTGATCTTTCACAACTGAGCCTATAATTAGTGATGTGAAAGCCAGTGAATACAGGGCATGTTACAGGAGGAAACCAAGGGGTCACTTGGTGGATGGATGTGCATGAGCGCATCTGTGTTAGTGAGATAAACACAGAGTGAAGCAGGTGGTGAAGAGCTGGCTAGGATCAGGTGTCACAGGTGGGCATGTGGCTAGACTCAGAGGAGATGTCTGTGTGGGAGGGGTGGGGTTAAGGATTAGTGAACCAGACCAAAGCGCAGTACTTATTTTTCCTTCTTCTTATCCATAATCTGACCAGCCAAACTGGTGACCGCAGAAAGGAGAACTTCAAACAATGACGGATGTTTACATACACTCAGTTACACAGTACAACTTAAACATTTACATTGTGATATGCTTTTGAATTATATTAAAGAAATATAACGATGAGCTCAGATCAACAATCGATGTCAAATTTGTCAATATGTTCCTCTACTAAGCTAAAATATGGTTTATGGCATCTGACTGTTATTTAATTAAGCAATATCACACAAGAGGGTGTGCTGTTGTGCTGGTAATCATCACGGTTGTGATGCAGTCATAGGCACGAGGGTGCAGCCCGAAGGTATGTGTGAACTATCGGTACAGCAAAACAGATTTTTCCTCCAGGTAAACAGCAAAGTGGTCCTAGTCAAAGTGGAGTTGGATTAAATGACAGCTACAAGCTCCCTGCTTATAGTTGCTTATAATATCTAGCACATGGGAAAAAGGCTGAACATTTTATGCAACAGATCACTTGGGTCTGGGCTGGGGGTGTGGCAGATACTATTTTGTCTGAAATGTCCCCACTTCATAATAGGAGGACAGAAATAAATGATGAAGCTGTAACTGGCCTTGGCACAACCAGCTACACACATACACACACACCACAGAGACAGGCATTCCCAAATTTGGCAGAATCTGCCAAGCCGAGGACTAGAGCGTCACAGGCATGCCGGAGCGTGTAAACAAGGGCATAGTTGCAGAGGGAAGACGCAGAACACAGTTTTATTGGCAGTGAGTTCAGAGAGCAGAAAGACACACAAGAGAACTTGACACTTTATGATTCTCAAAGAGAAAAATGATGAAGAGAAAACTTCAGTGGTCAGAATAGTAAAGGCAGAGTTAGTACTGTAGCCACAAAGAGAAGTTGAGGAAAAGGAAAAATAAAAGAAAGAGGGGCAGCCAAAATGTGGACAAAAAAAAAAAAGAGAGGAGATAGGGAGGGGAACGAAAAGAGGGCAATTTTAAAGATTTCCAATTAAGGCATGTGTGCGTGATTCGTGGATTGTGGCATGCTGGGAGGTGACTTAAATTCTTATCTGCTCTGAGGTAGTGTTTACAGTTACTGCACTGTACATGAGGACATGACGCTCTCTCACAAGACTTCAGGGAAGGAGACAAGAGGTTAACTGCCTATTTCACACATTACCAAGCCAGAGAGAATGAGAGTAATCCCAGAAAACATATTTATAGAGCTACTCTTCCTCTGAGAAAGCAGGATTGAGAGACTTTTTTTTTTTTCAATATTTATAACATTTCTTTAAACAAGCAAGAGCTAAAGGCAGGCCTCAGCTTTTTGGCAAGATCCAGCATTCCCCTTTATTGCCTTAATTTAGGTCTGGCGCAGAACAGAAGAAAAAAAATGAAGCTCCTCCCTTCAGTAATCTTGTTGTGATAATCAGTTATTTTTCCTCCTTGTCCCAAGGAATGTCAGTAACTAGTTCATAATGTTTGTGAGAACGTCTGCAGATAGAAATGTATTTTCCAGTCCTCAATTGGCCAAAGATTCTTTTACTTTATATAATCCCGACTCATAAAGAAGTCACCACTCTGACGTATCAAGAAAAAAGAGGGATAAACTGTGTGTGTGTGTGTTCAGCAGAATCATAAACAGAATAGGGCAGGGTTGTAGAATAAGAGGGCAAATAAATGCAGTGTGGAAAAACAGCGTTTGTTTTAATGCCCTGTGGAGACCGTGTGCTTTAGCTGCAGAGTCTCAGCAGGACTACGGCATGACAGCCTGACCCTCTGTCACAGGACTGCACTGCCTACCACTTACTTACACTTCATTCAGATGATAATTCAACAAATACACACACACACACACACACCTAAATACACAGACAAACATCCAGCCTCATTCCTCTTCATCATTTCCGCTGCAACAAGAGAAAAAGGGAAGTGGCTTACCACTTCCACATTATGTGGCTTTGGAATGACACCACATCCTGCCTCGATTATTGCTCATTTCCTCAACAGGTGCTACTTTTAAGAAGAATACTAAAACTGATTTATCAAGTGGTCATTGGACCTTTAATGAACTAAATAAAAAAATCTAAGCAAAGTTAACTTCTTTCTTTGAGATACTGAGCATTTCTTTTATTGTAGATTTAAATGGTTAATCACAAATGCATATTAACTTATTTTTGATCCACTATACCTAAATTATTAAATAAAATAAAAATAAGAATAAACGATGGATTGGCACCCTGTCCAGGGTGTACCCTGCCTTGTGCCCTAAGCCTCCGGGGATAGGCTCCAGGCCCCCCGCGACCCTGTATAGAAGGATAAAGCGGTATAGAAAATGAATGAATGAATGAAATAAACAAACAAAAACTGCATATGATCTGCATGTTTTCCAGGAAGCCATCCTCTCAGGTAGTGTATCAAACATTAGTAAATTGGTAACATTAGAGGGGCTTGTGTCACAAGAGAAAGAGCTTTTGCTCTACAGGTGTGTAGGTAACATACCTAGTTAAAATATATGAACTGTCTGCATGTATAAAGAAACTGCAACATTTACAGCTTAATTTTATTGCTGTTTTTAGCAAAAAAAAAAAAACAATTTTGTTACAGAAATTAAATGTGCAACCATATTAAAATAAAAGGAAGACTAATGATGTTCTTCTTGAATTAAATTTCCATGATAAATGTGTCATTTTCATGCAAGAGGCAGATCACACAATCAAAATCATCCAACCTACTAAGTTTTTGCAACGCCATTTTTTTGCAATAGGAAAACATCTGCATGTATTAACTTTCTGTGGCTAGCAGTACACAGAAATTACTTCGTCTCCACTTCATTTCACCCACGGCCATGATCTCCATGCTGACCAAGGAGCAGAAAACACTCCAAGCTAGTATTTCCTACTCACAGAGAGCTGAGGAATGTGAACCAGTTTGTGGCCTGATGTTCCACGCAGCTCATGGTGAGTCAGTGTTATGGGGTTATGAGCTCTGGAGGTCAGGGACGTATGATTGCTCCTCCTTTCCCACAGGGACACTGAGGCTGTAGGACTGCTCATTCCTGAGGGAGGTCCCAGCATTCCAGGCCAGGACACACACTCAGGCTCTGCACAGCTGCGGCTCACCACGCCCCAGCTCAGCATTCCTCCCACTGCCCCCAGTTTCACTCCGCAACTACTGACTGATTTAATAACCGGGTTCCATGTATCATGCTTCTATTCTTCCTCAATGACAAAAATCAAGATCAAACTCAAACGAACTGCGTAATGAGGTAACAATACAGAGAAGTTTCCAGCCTAGATGCAACTCAGCAGCAGCTGACAAGGAGTTATGTAACACATTAAAGACAAGTCAACATTCAAGTTCCTGACCGCTGACACTGATGAGCCTGTCAGAGCCTGATCAGAGACAATAAGGTGGCAAAATATTGGGCATGTGAGAGTGGTACACATGTCACATTTTAAAATAGACCTTTAAAAAAAAATAGACCCAAAGCCTTTAAAATAGACCTAAAACACTTGTACGCAGAAGAAGGGAGAATAAACATCAGCCTGAAACAAAGCCAGTGAGAAATGAAGGAGTTTTTCTGTGCAGAGGTGTGCATGCTGTAAAGCCATTACAATGAGCTCATTTAATGACACGAGGACACAACGTCATGCCAGACGATAGGCAGGTAGACAGTGTTACCATTAAAGCACACCTGAACAGGTCAGTGATAACACCAGTGCTCTCCTGTAATTCCAAATAGACAGAGGACTAGATATCGGCTGATAAACTATATTTCACAGAGTGAGACATACAGTAAGAGGGATAACTTTATCAGTAAACACTGCTGAGTCATGATTTGCAGTGTCACAGTTTCTTCAACTTATTAATAGCAGCCAAACTCGTCAAACTAGGTTAATATCAAAACTATTTTGTTTATCGCCAACATTAGTCAAAACACATATCGTAGCACACTGGTTCTGCAGCTACAAGATATGCGATCCTCATCACGAGTCAAATCCTGAGAGCTCAGGTTGAACATTACGTTCTCAAATTATTTGAGAGGAATATTGTGCTTCGTATCAGGGAGCTCCTCTCCACACAAAACTCACTACAGTGCTAAAGCCTTCCAATAGGACAGTACAAATAGATTCACTGGAGAATAAGCCTTCACAAAAGAATAGACTTGCGTTGCAGCACTGAGGCGTGGTGTTTATGCTGTCCGCGCAAAACACACTAGCACATCAGCAAGCGTGAGCAAACAGGAAGCTCAGGCCGATCTTTTCCTGTAGCGAACCCAAAAGACAACAATAAATGCTCATCTAGCATCCAAGTCAAATTTTTGCATGTTCTCCTCGTGCTTGGTGGGTTTCCTCCCACAGTCCAAAAACATGCAGATTAGGCTAATTAGCGCAGTGTGTGAATGAGCATGTGAGTGAAGAGTGTATGTGCCCTGTGATCGATTGGCACCCCATACAGAGTGTACCACATCTTGTGCCCCAAGTCTCCTAGAATAGGCTCCAGGGCCCCCCCCCAGCGATCCTGTATACAGGATAAAGCGGTATAGACAGCGAGTGAATGAGTGAATGAGAAACAGACAATGCACACTGGACACAAGCAATATATTTTATAGACCTTTTCTTGCCAACATTTCTAAAATACTGTCCATATAATATACTTTAAACATCCTGGTCTGTTAAATTGCACTAAGCATTCTTTCCTGTCATGGACAGCCCTCTGTACAACCACACAGCTAATTACCATCTTTAATCCTGCTTTGAGCAGGCTCCACGCTCAGAGTTCAGATCTGCTCCTCAGCAGGATGCAATTAACGGCTCAGAATGGATCACCTTCACTGAAGAAACAGTGTACCTCAGAAATCTTTTTAAGAAAGATCTACATGGATAAAAACTAATGCTAAAACAGGCACAGATTGCACAGAGCCACAAGCTGTGTTGAGGCACATTAATTTAGAAGCAGCTCAGCAATTAATCAAGTTAATGCAGCTAACAGAGTTTTACAAAGAATATCATGCTGCAATGTGTCTGTTATGGAGAACCGACCAAAACATTTTGTTCACTGGCAAACTGTTGGGATAAAAAGTGTACATGATTGCTTGATCTGTGCAGGAAATCCTCCATGAAGCCTTACCTGTGAACGTAATGAAGCTGATGCACAGAGTCAATAGCTAGCACCATCTCAGCCAGGTAGAACCGGGCCATGTCCTCAGGTAAGCGATCCTCAAACTTACTCAGCAGTGTCAAGAGATCTCCGCCCACATAGTAATCCATCACCAGATACTGCAGGAGACAGCAATGCCAGGAGCCATATTACATTTCTGTGTCAGACTGTTACATTCGCCACCTATTGTTCAGGTTCCTCAGCAACCTTGTGCTTGTCCATCCGACTCGGTTCTTATCTGGAGCAGACTATGTCTCACTAAGAGAAGCCTTAAATAACAAACTTTACATAAGAGGAACTGAGAAGTGAAAAGGACTCTTCTGGTAATAAATCAAATATCATATTCAATGAAATATCAAACATACAGGCTTAAATTCTAGAGATCCAGCATGTTACTACCTTTCCACCAACATGGTGCCAGTGCCAAAACTGGTACCAATAAAACTTTTCACCTCAAAGGGCGAAAGTTCCAGATGAAGTTAACATGGTTTATGCTAGAAATAAAGGTAGGGAGCATCATGTTGTCGTCCTACAGCTCAGGTTATGCAGATATTTGTTCGATAAACACTGAATGATTTTTTTTTGTTCTTAAAGCAAGAACTAAAGCAAAAGCAGTACGCTACTGTTATTCATGATTTCTTACACCATGACTAAATCTAAAGATTTAATGGTGTGTTCATTATACTAGTGAAAACTGTTTGCTGTTTATCTAAACAAACAACAGCTACAGGAGCAGCCCTGGCATTGTGTTAATGAAAAATTCCACCAAAGCAGTGGTTAATTAATGGTGATGTCATTGATATCGTAAGCTCACCAGAAAGTTGTCATCCTGAAAGGCGTAATACAATGTTGTGATCCACTGGCTGTCCCCATTCACCAGAACGTCCCGCTCCTCTCGAAAGCATGCGGTCTACACAACAAACCATTATGGTTATAACTTCTTGTGACTTTCACTTTCAGTATGAATTCAGTTAATCAAAATAGTATGCTGAAATGACTGATGCATCATTCACATATTCAAATACACAGGACTTAAAAAGGCAAAACTTTCACAATACTGTCAACAATGAACGTACCTCAGCTCTTTTCAGCATTTCCCACTTGTTGAGAATTTTCATGGCAAAAACCTTGTCAGCGTTCTTCACCTTCACAACTGCTACCTGAAATATACAGACAAGGGACAATGTGGTGTAAAAGGTAGTTTTTCAAAAGCCGTATTCGCACGTTATTAGTATTATCTGGGGATCTCATGTGATTTAGTTGTTGTTGTTGATCTTTCGGCTGCTCCCGGCAAGGGGTCGCCACAGCGGAATATCCAGTCCGCACAACAA
>JAOTQY010000002.1:13859352-13878319 GCA_026413445.1 Dolichallabes microphthalmus
CCGTCAAATACCGTGACATCGATATAATTTTGAAAAATACCGTGATATAAATTTTTGGTCATACCGCCCAGCTCTAGGTTAAGGACTTAATTTCTGAGCCTGTATTCACAAAGATTCTTGGAATTCTCTCAGAGAGCCTCATCTTAGCTTAAAAAGTCCTAGCTGGGAGTCCTAGACTAAAAGTGATTTAGGAAACTTCTCAGAGCAACTCTGAGAAAGGAAAGTGCAAAAACCTTTATCTTAGTGAGGAGGTGTGGTCGACCCCGTTGATGGGGATGATGAAGCAATTCAAGGGCTGTGATTGGTTGATAAAAATAACCTCTGACCTCTGTAAAGGTCTTGAAATGGACTCTTTGTTAAAATAGAATACATGATAATAGAATAGACAGTGAAATAAATTTTGCATATAAAGAAATTTTATTATATTATATTAAAGTTATTATATTTGTGTTCTTACATTTACTTACCATACTGATTTTTATTATTTGTATTCCATTTTATATTTATGGGAGCAATTATTTACATGATTGCAAGATAGTCTATTTAAGTTGCACTTTTGGATGGTATGTAAATCAGCAATCCAAGAGAGATGGCAGGGAGTAAGAAAACCAAATTGGACAGAAGAGCAGTGTTTACTTTTAGCTTTATGTTCAGTGTTTGGAGAATATTTCTTCTTTCCATCATTTTGTCCTCTGCTATAGAAACTCTTAAGTTTTGGCACTAGGAGCCACTTTTAGGCTTAAGAAGCTTTGTGAATACGGGCCCTGGAGTCCAACACCCCCTTCCCCACTTATGCTCAGATGTAGGTATACCTACAGTTTTCTATAATGTCAAAAGGATTTCTGCCCAAGAGTTTTATTATTTAAGCATTATAGAAAGCACTTCCTGCCCTGGTAAAGATGCAGAATAATTTTTATAAACTGACCTGCTTGGGTTACTGTTTATGATTTATGGGATGTGAATCCCTCTTATAAACTGGCCTTCTTGAAATACCACAAGTTGTCAGAGAATGTTCCCTTAGTCAGCTTTTTCCATGAAACAGTTAGGCCATAAAAACAACTAAGCCTGCTCTACATCTTCGACATACACAAACCTATGCACGCCTTAAACCTAAGCTTGCTGAGTTGAACACATTGTGTTTTATCTTTCCCGTAACACACTGAACCAAAGGAGTCTGTTACATAGAATATATTATATGTAACAGACTGCTTTATTTATTCAGTATAATCTTTGTTTTAAAAAGACGACACTTATCAGAACATCTTAGCCTTCATTTCTTGGTCCTCTTCTCAATTTAACACCAAAGTAGCTCCATACCTCGGTCAATACCTGGTACCGATCCAATACTGACAATACCTACGCCAGCTCTCTGAATGGTTTGTTGCCAAGTTATGGGGAACCTTGGGAAAGATGGAGGTGAGCTCTAGGACAGATCTTGTCTAGCGTTCACATGTAGATCATATTGCACACACAGCCTCACATCTTGTTTTGTGTTTCAAACAGATGATTGAGGAGATAGCATCCGACTACCATTCTGGACATGTTAAAATCACATTGCAGGATCAGGCTAAGAAATATACAGATGCCAAAGTGTGTGCGTTTGTTAATAAATGATAATATGATGCTTTAATGTGAACAAGAAAAGCCTGATATAGCCTCACATAGTTGAGTATTGAGAAATAACTTGGGAGGTTTTTTTTTTCTTTTCTTGCAAACAGCATTCCAACATGACAAATCACTAACATCATAAATGACAAAGGATTGTCACCTGAACAGGATACAAACTCGTCATGTGTACCCAGTTAGTTGAGCTTAAACATCTCTAAATCATGTGGCTATCACAAGGTTGTGACCGTCACAACAAACTTGGCTGAGCGACAACATACATGTTCCAGCTTGGTCTAGAGCAGTTCTTAACACTAGGCAACTTGTTAATAGTTCTGTAAGAAAAGCAAAAAACAGTTATAATAAAAATTTCCAAAAACCAACTAATTTTTGTCCAATGTTATATTTAACTTGTGTTTTTTTTTATATGTACAAGTTCTAGGTGTTAAATGTCCATCTACAAAGAGGGAGACAGAAATATCTCACAAATAACAATAATTAAATAGAGTAATCACCTTGGGCATATGGAGGATACTTTTGAAGTATTCACTGATTATATGCAATGCTGTGACACCAAGAATAGCTCCCCTGAAATAGGAACAACTGTTTATATTTTCCAAGACTTGGCCTTTTTATAGGCTACACAAACTGCCTTTAAAGACTCAGCTGTCATGGGCAAAGAAGCCAGTAAGTTACTATATTACATGTGCACCTAAAAAAATTCAACTTAAATCACAGAATTCAACAGATTTCCGATGACTTACTGAACGATGACAATTTTCAACCAGAGGGGGGAAAAAACATGAGTTTTTATCTAATAAAACAACAATGTTTACAGGCCAGCTAAATTCATTTCAAAACACACTTTGTATGTAGTATTTTTTCATCCTGGGCCTATAGTTGTAGTTTTATATCCTCATATAATAATTTTCATACACTACTGGTGAAAAGTATGGGGTCACCTGGAAACATTACCATTATTCATCACAAACATTCAACGTCAGAGATAAAAAAATTTGTTTTGAAAAAGGAATTGTCCTTTTGCAGCAATTACGGCCTTGCAGACCTTTGGCATACTAGCTGCCAATTTGTTAATGTATAACCTGAGGAAATTTTACCTCAGGCTTCTCCAAGCTGCTCCCACAACAGTGCAACAGGGTTGAGATCTGTTTACTGAGCTGGTCAGTCCATTACAGACAGAATACCAGCTGACTCCTCTTTTTCTCTAAATAGGTTTTGCATAGTTTGGAGCTGTGCTTTGGGTCATTGTCCTGTTGTAGGAGGAATTTGGCACCAATCAAATCACCCACTTTAGCACCACCAGACCATCACCTTTCCTCCACCCTGTTTGACAGATGGCATCAAGCACTCCTCCAGCATTTTTTTTTTATTATGCATCACACAAATGTTATCCTTTGTATTCCAAATACCTTAAACTTGGATATGTCCGTCAATTTCACTTTTTTCCATCTTTCTCTATCCAATGCCTAAACATCCTAACCTCTTCCTTTTATTATCCAGTCTCCAATATGTTTTTTCTTTGCAACCCTGCTTGCATCCTCAAGTCACTGCTTAGCTCCTGAAGTTGAGACTGGGGTTTTGTGGGTACCACTCAATTAAGCTGCCTAATTGATGACCTATGTGCAGTCTGTTTCTCAAACTAGAAACTCTCAAACTGTTTCTATCCAGGAGAGAACTGCATGTGTTTGATGCACACCACTGAATAAAATTTTCAGTTTCTTGGGAATTCTTTAAAAAGAATTACCTGAAGTGTTTCAGAAAGGAGTTGTTTACATTCTGGTCAATTCTAGTCTAAAATCAAACTACAAAATGTAATGCTCCAGGTACAAAACTACAATAAAAGGAGGACACTTTTATTGTTTCTTTAATCAGCACAACGGTTATGGCAGCTGTGCCGACATAACCACAAAAGGATTTTCTAATTATCCAATAGCCTTTTAACATAATAAACCTGGATTAGCTATCACAATGAGCTACACAGTAATAAAAGAGTGATGGTTCCTGAAAATAAACCTCGTCACACCTAAATATTCTATTATCTCTGGAAATATCTATTACCATTCCTTTATCGTAAATAGTTTTTTTTTTGTTGAGGTTGTTTTTGCTGTTGTTATAATACTGTTATTATTATTATTATTATTATTATTATTATTATTACTATTATCATACAACAATAATAACCACTTAAAAAATGAACAATGTATAGACCATATTTTTATAAGTTTTATGTTTGTTTTAATTTTTATTATGTGCTTTTCTTTAAAAAACAAGGGAAGTGACGCTAAACTGTTGACTGCTGAATATATAAAATTTATTAATGTATTGTCATGAATTTTTATCATTTAACACTAAAGCACATGTTGTCCTTAGAATAAAAGACACCACACTGATCCTTGATGTTTCACTCAGCCTTGCAGTTCAGCATGCAGGTATGACTACTAAACATTTAGCAGCATGTTGTTACTTGACTCTACTAAAGCCTTATGCATACTGGAAACGCTTGAGGACAAGACCCCTAGCAGTCTAAACATGCAGTCAGTAACCTACATGTTTACTTGATTATATTAATGGTATAACACATAGTAGAGAAACGTCTGAGGGTCAGTTATGGATCACCCAATAAATACGATTGATCCAAAAACTTTATGCATATGCTCATTTGCCAGGAGCTGCATTCACTGAGCATTTTGTTGGGTACGTATATTGTGTAAGTGCACTTTGAAGGCAGGCAAACACTCATTGCCCCAGACAGTCTTCGAACTCTGCTGAGCAGATATAGTTTCTAAGTGCTGGGCTTTTCTCTGTACAGCCCTCACACAGTCATGGTAGTGGCAGGCTATTGTGTGCACCGCTGGTATGAGTTTGTCAGGAAGAACAGGTTTGAATACCGTGTGTACTTAATGTGCAATTTATTTGACGCACCTATTTTGTAAGTACACCAATTACAGGCTATAGACTCAACTTTCCTTACACCCTTCTTAATAATAATTCTGTAGCTCACATATATCCAATCCTGGTGCTCAATACTACATTTTATCATCTCGGACACACACCCCAACTCAGGAAGGGACGGTAGTTATCGGGTTGGTTAGTTAGTTAAATCAAGGGTGACAGAAGCTAGA
Source organism: Dolichallabes microphthalmus (assembly GCA_026413445.1). Classification (NCBI taxonomy): domain Eukaryota; kingdom Metazoa; phylum Chordata; class Actinopteri; order Siluriformes; family Clariidae; genus Dolichallabes; species Dolichallabes microphthalmus. Next base: position 13,864,101 of record JAOTQY010000002.1, read on the forward strand.
AACACACTTAGCACATGGAGGACAGGTGGTTCTCCACAACCACAGTTGGGCATCTCTGCTTTAGCCCATCACCGTTGGTTATTTTTTTATTAGGTTTGAGACTTGTAGTTGGTGAAATATTCTCAGTTTTGTAATGCCACTGCTGCATATGATATATGTACACCCTGCCAGGCCAAGGTCAATGCTAAGAATGGTCTAAAAACAATCTCTCATCAGTGTTGATCGTATGAACTAATGGTCACAGTCATGTAGAGAGAATTGTGCAGAACACCACAATATATCCAATATGTACCTACTATTGAGCATGCATGTGTACAATCTAAAACATGCAGTGCATTCAATCCTTGGACTGGAATTTCCTACAAGTCTACCTGAGCCTCCAATAACTACCTGGACTCCATACTAACACATCAATTAACATCAACTGTTATACTGAACTGCCTGCCACCGAACACAAAGTATGAATGCAGATCAATTCCTGCTTTCTGTTTCAACCAAAAGAGAATGGATTCCCTGTTGGTTCCTCTCAAGATTTCTTTCTATTGCCATCTCAGGAAGTTTTTCCTTGCCACTGTCGCCCTCGGCTTGCTCTTCAGGGACTATCTGACCATTTTGATTCATACACATTCTCATACAAACTTAAATTATTCTTTTGACTGAATAAACCATTTTGACCATTTTGATTCATACACATTCTCATACAAACTTAATTTATTCTTTTGATTGAAAGCAGCTTTGCGACAATGACAACTGTTAAAAGTGCTATACAATTAAATTGAATCGAATTGAATTCATAAACTGATCGATTTAACCAATTAACCACAGTGTGAGACACCTACCCCACTCCAGGAACTGGGCTATGTTCTTCTCCCTCCTGACGGGGGAATTATTGCACTCATCATACAGGCAGATGAGGACGTCCAGAAGAGCCTCGACGCTGAAACACTGGCCATTAGACTGGGCAGGACCATCCAGGAACAGTTTTTCCAGCTTTTTCAAACGAACTTCCCCCGACATGGTGGAACAAAAATGTAACAGTCCCTGCCTTCACAATATCTGACAAAATTGGTTCGGAAATATAAACTCTGACATTAAAAACACGAGTCAGCGAGCCACGTCGGTGGTGAGGCTACAAACACACAACACTGCTAGTTAGCTAAGCTCCAGAAGACAACACTTCATGCCCCCATTCATACACAACACAGAACCATGATGTGCTCACACTGCCTTAGCTAGAAAGCTAGCCAGGATTTTTAGCAAATTTGTAAATTTGTTTTCGTTTCACGAATATTATATGCTACATTTTCTGAAAGTTGTCGAAGTCACAAATGAGTCGCGTCAGAAATTAAACATCAGCGTAACGAGACGTGATGTCGCTCCTCTGTTCACAGTCCTGACTTATTATTGTACGCGAATAAAAAGCTGCTCATATTTAAAAATATATATATTCTGTAAAATATAGATAAATAAACCAGGTTATCGGTTTGTTTTCGGCTGCATATGTGTAGTTCTTAGCAGTGAACGTGAGCTACCCCTGCAGCAGAATAAGATACGCTAGGTAGCTAAGCGGCTAGCGATAGAATTGCGCTAGGTAACGTTAACTCTTGAATACCTAGACAACGAGAATGTCTTATTAAACCTTGATTTAGGCAACACTACATAGCACAATAAATTAATCTACAAAACCTTAAACATATCTAAGCACATTAATTTTATCCTGTGGCCAACCACAAAGTAACTTTCAAGTTAGCTAACGATTCTACTCTGTAGCCATAGCAGCCGCGCTTGTTAGCTGAAAAACCTAGCTAGCTGACTAACTTGACACAACTTCCAAAAAAACAGTTGATAGGCAGAACAGACCGTCCGCAAAAAAAAATAGACCGACGACTCAATTAATAAAAACAAGTCCTTTCCACAGTCGAAACTCGCCAGAATGCAGAGTAATTAACATTCCCCGTGTCCCCCAGAGCTGTGGAAATCCGTGCCTCTCCCCTGGGCGACCTCAGCCCCGCAGCCCACCGCGCGCAGGGAATGCGGCTGCAGCGGCAGGAAAAGGCTTCATCCTAAATATCTCCCTAAATGTAGTGCACTACAGAGGCCACTGTTTGACATCCGGTATAGTGTCCCTATATAGGGATTTCGGGAGGCATTTGAAATGACACCAGCGAGAATTCCACACCAACATGGCGACGGGAGCACAACAGCTGTTTTGCTTTATGGTTAAATTCAGGGATGCTGGAAGTGCCTACTCCGCTATTTCTGCACCATAAATCATTGATAAAGATACGATTATTTTTGTCGAATTGTGTATTGTGATAGAAGAACGAAATTAGTTTAAGATTAAACATTTTAGGGTTTACAGGTATATTGTGATATAATAATTTTTGAACAATTTCATTGCTCAGAAGTAATTTATCGTGTGCATTTCTTGGGACTTCCCCCATTAGCCAAAAAATAACCCATGATCGATTATTTGTGACACTGTTTTCTTTCCCCAGTCTCTCTTTCCTTTAACAGCTTGCACACTAGCGGTCCCTGGAGTCCTGCTGTTCATCAGTCAATTCAATCACAACTAACATTCACCTTTCTGCTAATTACGTATAAAAACGTGCAAAAACCCAGCTTTATTTAGTTCAGTTTATATTTTTATTATATATATTTTATTATATTATTATATGTGAATGAATGTTTTGTAAATGAAGGCATAAAAATCAACTGACATTTACAGAAGCACAGTGCAGTGATTAGACTCTTTGAATGGTGTGCAAACGTTTTAAAGAAGGCCGTACTTCCATGAATGATGAGCTGGATCCCAGAGCCGAATCACTCACTAATACGACCTGCACATTACAGGAACTCAGCTGAGGGTTATTGCCACATCCCCTGTACAGTCCTGACCTCTCTCCAACTCGTTTTCCACATGTTTGATCCATTAAAGGAGTTCCTGGGAGGCCAGGAGTGAACATGGCTCTGAGAAAACATTCTACCCTGATGGTATCCAAGCACTAGTGAAATGCTGGGGTAAGTGCTTTAGTGTAGCAGTGGATTATATAGAGAAATAAGATAGCATTTACTCTCATAACTGTGTTCTGTTATTCACACATCAAAAAACCTAGTTTGACTTAAACACATCTTGTATATATTAAGTGTGCACTTTACCTCTGATGATTTATAGCAACGCAATTCTGTCATGTACAAGTGTAAAAAAAGGTTTCAGAAATTACACTTAAATACCAGTCATCAGAGGTTGTGTTCACTTTGATTTGTTTGTTTATTTAAGGACCAGGTTGTATGTTGTGCAGATCAAATCTGGGTTACACCAGGGAAGAATGAGGCCTCATGAAGCAACAGTAAAATATGAGTAGCATTTAGCTGGGAGTAAAAATAGACAAAAATTTGTCATTGTTTTTTAATGTAAGTGATAAAGTGTCCTCAAAGCCTCCTTACATAGGGGAATGTAATAAAGCAGTTGTATACATAATTATGGGACTGGGAGAAACATCTCTGTGTTACATTTTGCCAAAACCTACATAAGGGGTGTCAACCAAGTCTTCATAGGTAGGGAACCTTAATAAAGCAGTTACATGCCTAATTATAGAGGTGGGGAAAACGCCATCATGTGTGTTTACACACTTATGGCAAAAATGGCACTCATGCACAGGAAGTATTGTAAAAACCAAAAGTATCATACCACCAAAAAGTGTTAATTTTCCTTATGCATGAAATAGAGCCCTGTACACAATATTAACGATGGTGGTGTAATAGCGCCGACTGCTGGACAAATGAATAGCTGACCGTGATCAGTAAGCTTGCTGGTTCGTTTAGTGTTAATAACTGCAACACTGCGTATAAAACTATTTCAGCCTATACATTTAAACTATGCATGTTCTTTATACTGTATATTTATACATGTACGGAGTCTTTATAAAATATTAAGTCTCGTATTAATATTAATATTAATATTGTTGTTTGTGAATGGACTGTATTTAAGTCTATACGTGTATGTATATGGCTGTTGTATTAGTCTTTTTGTTTAACACTGGATTGAAGTGTAGCCGTGCAAGTGCTGTCAAAATCAGACATATTCGACAGCCTTACATATTTCATTCGGGGGGGAGGGGGGGGGGAATGAATATTGGCTAGTGGCCTGTAAAGCGGCCGGTGGTCAATGAATCCACGTTGTGATGCTAATGTGTGACACGCAGTCTATCATTAACACATCGCCTAATGTGTTTATTCGACTTGCGTTTTGATTAAAAGGCTAAAAGAAAGGAGCAATGTTTAAAGTTGTTTTTATCCTACTGGGCTATTGTTTTTCATTTGGCGAATAAAACTGACAATTCCCACCTTCAATCTAGATCATCTAACTGACCATTAAAGTATGTAGTAGTCTAGAGCCTAAATAAAATACCCTGCTACAGGGCAAATAAATGAGTCTATAATATGTGTGTATTGAGAAGTGAACCAACTGCTACGCCAAGGATGATAAGGCAGTAGACTAGACTAAATGCTCTTTAAAAGCTTATAAAATGTTACTAGCGAGGCGCCACGTTTAATCTATTTTATTGTGTTTTACATGAATGTTTCACACATGTCGTCTTTGCACAATGCTTCCAAATGTATTACCAGACTAACTTTAAACATGCATTATCTTAGCATGGATCAGTTAATTAATATTTAATAATTAATACCTTATTACTAAACACACCAAAGTATGTGCTACATCAACCTGGACACACATACACACTCGCGTGAATTGCAGTATACACAATTACATACTTATAAAATAAACGTCTGCATGTTCATTCGTCTTCAAGGTGGACAGAGTAACCCTGTTTCAGAAAAAATATAAGCACCATCAATGTATTTATTCTGCCATTAATATTAAACCAAGACATTAACACAAACAAGCAAAAATAATAATAATAATAATAATAATAACTAATACAATATATTCATACTGGGGACACACTATATTTAACCCATTGAACTGAAAATATGAAAGCAATGCAATTTTAACACAGATATCATTAATATTTTAAGTATTAAAAGTGAAATAATTTGTGTATTCACATGAGATTGGAAGGACTGGTACTGTAGCACATACTCAAGGAAAGCATAAGAGATCAGAAAACTTGCAGGCTCCTCTTATTCAATTAAGATGTTAGACCACTGGCATTTTGTGTAATTGGATTTGGAATGGTCAAGTAAATCATATACAGCCCATGTAATGAATTGGAAGTCTAGTCAGGAGTATTAACTGTTCAGTGACATGAAAACTCATAAACAGGACTATTAAGCTGTGTAGAATGCCTTGATCAATGTGAAATGTCTAGGACAATTTCATGGAAAGGATTAGTTACATGACTTATTTAAATATAATTTAGATATATGAAAAACTTTTATATAATTGGATCATCTTATATTATTAGCCGATATACAGTAGCATGCTACAGGTAGCCACTGGATTAGGAGTGTGCATAGAAGGACAAGGAATAATTAGCCCTTAAAAATTATAAAGTTTTAATAAATTCTTATAAAAGAATATAAAATTTAACACATTTGCCATTATTCTAAGCAAATACTTTTTATACTTAATGTGTTAGGAAATGTGTCGATTAGAAAGTAAAGTTTTTCTATTAACCAATATAAATTTTCCATGGATTATTTCAAAATAATATAAACAGTTTAACATTATTTCTGTATTAATAATTATATGAAATAATGATAATAATATATAACAAAATTAATACAGAAAACTTAATATAATATTGTAATTATTTCCTACCATGACAAAATATCTTTATTAATGACATGATTAACAGCAGGCTAGGGAGGACATTCAGTTGCTTGTCTGAGAATAGTTGATCTATCATCAGACATTTTTGGAGTCCTGAGTTGTCTGATAGGGAACCTATAAGCCAATACACAAGGCAGACTGAAGTCAACTTTAGTCCTCCTGTTTGTGGGACAAAAAAAGATCTGACTGATCCTAGAGCAGAAATAGATAATCACCCCCTTAAGAAAACATCTTCCAATCCACATTGCAAGTGCCCAACCCTGTGGTCTGTATCTGTAATCATAACTTGATTCTTGAGAGGAAGTAATTTCTGAATACACTTTACACTCTAAATATATTCAGCCTAAATAAATTGCTAGACCAAATCCCACACAACAAAGTTGGAGCTAAATTTGTCATTAAGATGGGTAGAAATATATTACTTAAAACCTTTTGATAATAAAAAAAAAAATATTTTTGAAGTCTCAGAATAGGTTGATGTACACATGATGTATTATCACACTATACTGCTCATTGGAGTGTTGCCTCCTATGGTACATGGTTTTTATGGTATATACAGTATCTATTATGCGATCTGATGAATGCATGATACACATGACATAGAATGTATTGGCTTATGGAGATCAGTTTTGGGATTTTTTACATTTATATAATTAACATTAAATCATATGTTTGTGCCAAGCATATGTTTTGTGCAATATATTTTAAATCAATGAAATACTTTATACTCACACTGTATAAGTACCCCAGAGACAAGGAAAAGTAAGCATATTCTTTAGGCTACTATATTGTAGGAACTGGGCCCTTATGATGATACTGTGCATGTTAAATTAACATGCACGTTTTTGGGGTGCATGTATGTAAGTATGCATGCATGTATGCATTTATTTACTTATTTGCTGAGACACCCATCTGAGAAAACAAAGTAACTACTCCTAATTAGCGAATGAGTCTTTGAAGTGGTTCAGACTCTTCAGGTCCCCCCCACCCCCTCCCCCTTTAAGACTGTAAAGTGGTCTAGACGTGATGTGATGCAGGGGATCGAGCCGCATATAAGGAGAGGACTCTCCTAAGCCCTTCAGTCTCTTCACAGTAGTGACCGTGTGACAGTAGTGACCGTGTAGTGACTGCTACTACCCGACGACATGGCTCTCCTCGTCCACCTGCTGCTTTGTGCAGCGCTCATCTCTCTGGCGCAAACTTACTCCACTGAAAACATGAAGGAGGCGATTCTACAGAAACTCGGACTAACAGAGCTGCCCAGGATCCAGAAGAGAGATTTAGAAAACCTGGTGGTTCCGAATCACATCAAGAGCAAGTATCTGTCCATGCTGAAACTGCACCACTCTCGGAGGCGAAGGTCTCTGCCCAGTTTGGCGGGAATCCTCAGGCGTATCCATGGCGATACAGGTAAGACTTTTTCTTTCTTTCTTTCTTTTTTTGCACAAAGTATTAAATATACAGATTTAATATAAACTTAAAATAAACTTGGGTTATATATATATGTCAAATTGGGATTGAATAGTTGACTGAAATTGAAATGCTTTTATATTTTCCCCCAGATATAACAGGAGAAATTAAATACTCAGACATGACTAGACAAAATCTCGTGTTTGACATGGAGACACGACTGAAAGAAAACAGTGAGGTGGCCATGGCAGAGCTCAAACTTTACCAGACCGCTCCGCGTAAGATGCCTGTGACCGAGAAGAAGAAGCACAGACCTGTCAATCATGCCCGAGTGAGCATCTACTGGGTGTGCAGCGAGTCCAACCATACCTCACTGGTAGACTCAAGGTGAGCAAAATGAAAGCAATGGGTCGTGTTGTGAGTAAGACACTTGGAGTGGAGACACTTTCGAGTGGAGAAACAGGCGAAATGAAATTCGAAGAGGAAACAGTTCTGAGAACAGTTGTAGAATCGCAAAACCGGTTCGACCGAATAGGCCCCGATTGTAGAACTGATCTTAGACCTGTTTTTGTTGGCCTCTTTGCGAATTCCAGCTCTATAATTACTCCAGTCGAAAGAGTAAAAAGCAGAATTCATTGTTTAACGCATGCTCCTATATTTGTCAGGTTGGTGCCAGTGAACGAGGTCGGCTTGAGGAGTTTTGACGTGACCCAGGCGGTTCATTATTGGTCCAAGTCACTGACAAAAAGCCCACTGCATTTGGAGGTGCGGATCGAAGGAGAGAGGCCTGGGAGTCATGCAGCCGAAATGGCAAAGCGGGTGCGATTCACCACGCAAAACGGCCTCGACCAGACTGCAGGGACACCTGAACTCGTGCTGTACACCTTGAACTTGGAAGAATATGGGTAAGTGCTATATATAAATATTATATATATATATAAAGATATATATATATAAGCAATGTCACTCATTATGCATTTCTCTATACAGGTCTCTCGGTGACTGCAAGCGCGGCGCGGACAATCAGGCGTGCTGTCGAGAAGAGCATTACATCAACTTCCGAGAAGTAACGTGGGCGCAGTACTGGATCCTAGAGCCCGCCGGATACCAGGCATTCAGCTGCTCAGGAGGATGTAAGCAGCCGAAGCGTAACTACGGCTACGGACCGAGATCCTGCTCAGTAGTCGAAAGCGCACCTCTGCCGGTGATGTACCTGCTGAAGAAAGGGGACTACACACAGATCGAAGTGGCCGAATTCCCCAACATGATCGTTGAGAAGTGCGGATGTTCCATGGACAGGATATCCACTGTTTAAAGATATCCACGTGGACTTCTCACTATTCTTTATTACCCAGAGCACTTGAAATAATACTACATATTATATTGTCTTGAGTCACGTTAAAAAAAAATTTGCACCACTAAAGGCACTCTGTGATTCATTTTTTGTTTTCTGAAAATAAAAACAACAAATGTCTACAATCTTTTGTGTTATAGCCTGTATTTCAAATCTTATATTGCATACTTTGCATGTTATTTACAGATTACCACGTAAACGCTTATGATCTTGATCTTAATTGGCTAGTTGGAGAAGGTTGACAAAGCAATGGAATTTAGCAGGGTCAGATTTCAGTTTCAGAAATAACACCTAGGATTAGTTAGGAATTAGGAGCTATCAACATGAATCAATTAAACGCTAACGAGCACTTCATAGGACATGGAGCGAGACAGCCATTAACACATTTCACACACACAACATTCTCGCTGCAATCAAATGCTGGGTTTCATATACAGCTGATTGCATTTCATGAGGGATGCAGCCAATAAACAACTCCCTCAATGCTACATGAGGTGAGATAGATGTCAAAATCTTTTAAAAGGCTTTGATTTCAGTGGCTTTGGTAATAATTTGGTTTTGGCGATTCCATTCGTAGTAGTTTCATGGACAGTAATTATTCTGTCAGCGCTGTATAGTTTCACTAATGCATTTATTAAATTAGTGAAAGCTCGTTTAACAAGAAAAGAGTATAGAGAATATATTCTATATATTATAGAGAATAGTCATTGAACATGTTGAAGTTTAGTTTTTATTAAACTAATAATAAGTTATTATTAACTATAAACTGTGTGTATTGTTTGAAGAACAATAATCATACAAAAAGCTTTTAGATTCTTTTTGTCATATGAAAAGAAAGTAATTTTTGAGCTATTGGTTGTATACAGCTTGTTATTTTGTATATAATATTTACTAATCATTCCTTATAAAACAGTTTTCGAGAATGGCATATTGTTATATATTATTTAGAATTTGGCATATTAGTGTGTATTGTGCATTGTGGTTTCTAACTGTGATTTAAAGGTGAAAAACCTGGAGATGTAAATACCTAGTAAAGGTATTATTTGAAGAACAATAGTCATACACAGAAAGAAGCTTCTGGATTAATGTTAGATATGACAAGAATTTTATTTGGAGCTTTTTTTGTAGGATGTTTCTACTATTGGCGTTTTACACAGCTTGATATTTTGTATATTATATTTACTACTCTTGTTTTTTATAATATAATATAATATAATATAATATAATATAATATAATATCAGATGAAGATGCTCACCTTGACTTATTCTGACTCATACACCTATAAACTACGCTATAAACGCTCTTTCAATGAGACAAGAGCAAGCCATTTCTTTTGTGTTGGTTAAACTAATGTTAAATGAATACAATTGAAAGTTAAATGAGTAATTCGTTTTTCTATCTGTCTGTAACTAATTTGTACTGTACTTTGGTCCAGAATCACAGACTTCTGTCTAGAAATAATGTGTATGTGTGTTATTTTAACACATGAGCAGCAGGGGGCGCTGTGTCGTCATAGACGAGTATAAACGAAGCTGACTGCAGAGATTTTTTTCATGCGCTGTGACGACTTTCGGTGCTGCGCTCTGATTGGTGCTTTCAGATGATTACGTCACATGGAGGCTGCGCTAGAACTTGTTTATTATTGGATACCATCGCAACCGCACACTGGCTAATACAATAGCTAATTAAACTAGAGCGTTTTAAAACGACACAATGTAGATTTCAGGTGGGTAACATATACTATGTAACAGATCGCAATTGGTTTTGATTTATTGTTAAAGGCTTCAGCTGGTTGTTACTTTCGATGCTTTGGTAATGTGGATTTACTCTGGTAGCAGTCTGGCTAACCGGGACGTTAAGTGAAATAACGGTGATTGGGACACAACGCAGACACCGTAATAAAGAGAAAAGTCACAGAAGAGTCCCGATTTCTTGTAAAACTTATTTTTAATGATCTGATCTTTTGACCCTTTAGTGTACTTTATGCTTTATGGTTTCTAACTGTGATTAAAAAATTAAATACCTGCTGATTGATCCCTCCTGGGATGGACGTGGATGTATGTGGATTAGCCAGCTAGCTAACTAACTTACATCACTCTTTCATTTAACAGGCTCTCCTGAAGCAGCTTAAGCCATCAGCATTCACGTCAGGATATTTTCACTCAAGCATCCGCAGAATCCTCTTAGGCGGATGTTGGAGTGAAGTAAAAAGCATTGCAGATCCTGTTACATTACATTCTTTCATGTTGTAGGCAAATATTTGTGCGATGAGGAGCCAAAAATGATCCACACTTAGATTATTGTTTGGATTATTGTCTTATCCTCGCTTTGCGTTCAAGTCTACTGTTTCCCCAGGCACTGCTCTGCAGGTGTGAATGTGTTACATCATTTCATTTGTGTGAGCAAAAATTGTGATTTGCACGAAAGAAGAGCCGCGTATGCAGTGATTCGTGTTGTGTGGTCTGAGGGTATCCCTGGTGACAAAACGACTTACTGAACAGCATAAACAGAAGTGTTTGGGATAAAATTTGGACCGATACGGAAGGGCATCCGGCGTAAAACCTGTGCCAAGTTGTTGTGCGGACTGAATATTCCGCTGTGGCGACCCCTTGCCGGGAGCAGCCGAAAGATCAACAACAACTCTAAGGAAGGTGAAAGTTTCTTAAAAAGAATCATTATTTGTGACTTGGATTCATCACTATGAGCCTGAGTGTGGAACGCTGACCAAGAACAAGTTCAAATGTCCACCATTAGCTGGAAAATTCTTACAGTTATCTGGGTTTCTCAATTTGAACTGAATTGGAGCTTTACTAGGAAAAAAAAAATTTCCAGTTAGAAAGCTTTGAATTAAACGCAGAGAACGCCTATCCAAGTCTGTTGCAATCTTTCATGACAATTCGCGTCCACACATTCTGCCTACACTGTCGACAAGCTGCAAAAACATTGTTTTGAGGTGGTAAAGCATCTTGCCCATAGTCATGATCTTGTTTTCCTGCTTGGTTCCCAAAAAGCAGGCCTACAAGGATAAAGATTTACTTCTGATGAAGAAGTGAAGACACTGGTGGATCCATGGCTCGCAGCTCAGCATTTTTTATTATTTTTTAAATATATTTTTTTGGATTTTTCCCCGATTTTCTCCCTAATTTAGTCGTGTCCAATTCCTCCCCGTCACTAAAGGGCTCCCACATTAAGGCTACTACTACTGCTCAGTCAGGAGGGCCGAAGACTATCACGAGTTTCCTCCGAAACACGTGACGCCAGCTGACCGCATCTTTAGGGGTGGCGTAACACACTCGGAGGACAGCGCTATCCGCTCCTTCCGCTTGCGTGAGCTCACAGACGCCCCTGATTGGCTGTAGGGCCGTGATTAATGTGGGAGCACGAGTACCTCTCATCCCTCCCCTCTGAGAGAACTCGGCCAATCAGCTCTCTCTAGACCTCCGGCTGCGAGAGGTTACGGCATCACCCAGGAGCCGAACCAGTGATCTCTGGGTGATAGAACGAGCACAGCTCAGCATTAAGCATTTTTTAAATGAGGGAATTGACAGATGGACAAAGAGTAATAAAAAGCAAATAATTTATTTGTCTTTTATAAAATTGATTTAAAATAAATTCCACATGGAGCAGATAGTTTTTTGACTCACCCTTCGTAATATAATTTTTCTGTTTTGTTTTTCAGATTCAGGTATATTGTACACAGGATGAATTTGCCCTCACATTTTCGAGGATGCCGGCAGGTTAAGAGTTATATAGTACTACATTTTATGGCCAAACATATGTGTAGACCTGACCATCACACCCATATGTGTAATTCCCTTCATGTGTGCACACTCAATCGTCTAAAATGTCTTTGGATCCTGCATCATTAAGATTTCTCTTTATTGTTCCAACATGCCAATGCCTCTGTGCACAAAGCAAGGCTCTTGTCATGATTTGCTGAGGTTGGAGTGGAAACGCTTGGGTGGCGTCTGTAAGCCTTAACCCCACTGAACACCTTTTCAAAGACCCGGAACACTGACATTACCCTAGTTTTTCATTAGTACCTGACCTCACTAATGCTCTTGTGGTTAAGTTCCCACATCTACACAACATAATCTAGTGGAAAGCTTTACTAGAGGAGTAAAGATTATTGTAACAATGGAACGGGGACCCACACCAGGTTAATTCCCATGGTTTTGGAAGGGGCACATATGCATGTGATAGTCAGGTATCCAAACACGTTTGTAAATGGTGTGACTTGGCGGTTAAACTCATGTGTTAACAGGTCAAAGTGATGTGAGAGCAAAGCCTCGAACCTACATAGATGAAGTGTTAAGGAGACATACCAATCCTACTTTACAAAAGAAAAAGCCCAAGCAACAATCTGAGCAGCTGCAGCAGAATGTGGAGGTATGAAATGAATTTAATAGAAATGAAAACAATATATGCAGATTTGTGTTGTTTTGTCCTTACTCTGCTCTCTTCCAGCTTCAGACCTTAAAGAAAAACCTGTCCAAAGACACTGAGGAAGATGAGACCATTCTCAATAACACATATGACCCTGTCCAGGGCAGCCCAAGGTACACGAAGAACAGACGCAGAGAGAACGAGGTGTTCAAGAAAGCCAACATCAGTCATGTGGGTGAGGAAATGTCCACTGCAATCTCAGGGAGAAAGAAGAGCAAAAGAGCACTCCCTCCACCACCGTCTGTCCAAGATGAAGACGAGAGTGACAAGAATACCCTGTGGTCTGAAACAAAACCTACTGGGGAAGATTCAGTGCAGAAGAGGAAGGGTAAAAAAGGGAAGAGTAGAGGAGGCGATAATGCCGGTGTTACCAAAGCAGAGTCTGAAAACAACGATGATCTCATTCAGGAGTATCAGCAACAGATTATGCAGGAGGAGGAGGCGTCTTTGAAGAAACTCCAACATAAGAAACAGAGTGAAAGGCTTCAAGAAGTAGTTGTGTTAAACAATGAATTTGAAAAGAAGAAGAAAAAGAGGAATCTGAAAGAAAGTAAAAAAGATGAAAGGTGAGGATTTTCAGTACGAGTTTAAAGGACATCTGTTATGATAAATTCCCTGTTTAGTCACAGACATTCAGATTGGTCTCCAGTGTGTGTGTGTGCGTGCAAATAAAAAATATGAGAAAAAATACATTTCAAGGGCTTAAACAAACCAAGCGGCACGGTGGTGTAGTGGGTAGCACGGTCGCCTTGCACCTCCAGGGTCCGGGTTCGATTCCCGGCCAGGTTCGATTCCTGTCTCTGTGTGCATGGAGTTTGCATGTTCTCCCCATGCTTCGTGGGTTTCCTCCGGGTACTCCGGTTTCCTCCCACAGTCCAAAGACATGAAGGTTAGGCTAATTGGGTTCCCAAATTGCCTGTAGTGAATGAGTGTGTGAGTGTGTGTATGTGTGTGTGCCCTGTGATGGACTGGCACCCTGTACAGGGTGTACCCTTCCCCGTACAGGCCTCTGCCCTAAGCCTCCTGGGATAGGCTCCAGACCCCCCATGACCCTGAATACAGGATAAAGCGGCATAGAAGATGAGTGAGTGAGAGTAAACAAGCCAATTTGATTTTCTCTTTAATATGACCTCATTTCTGTACCGCTTTATCCTTATATACAGGGTCGCGGGGGGCCTGGAGCCTATCCCAGGAAACTTAGGGCACAA
>JAOTQY010000002.1:13878419-13891483 GCA_026413445.1 Dolichallabes microphthalmus
TATATATATATGCTACCAGTCAAAAGTTTGGACACACCTTCTACTTCCATGGACTTTTCAGATTTTTATTTATTTATTATTTGTAAAACGAAGCTGAAGGCATCCAAAATGTGCAATAAGCTTTTTGTTCTCGCCTTCCTGGGAAGGTCTTCGTGAGATCCAGTTTCATCATGGTGGGAAATTAAGTTTCTGTTCCTAATCAGTGTGAGATCAACTCTCTCTAACCTGTGTTTACTTTTATCCACCGGGTCTTTGGATGAGGTTAGGGCACTGATTGGCTTGCTTTTTGATACATAGTAAAGCATTTACCCAATCATAAATGAGTTTTTGTAACCAATCGCCACACAGAAGATCGCCATCAGAAAAGATGCGAAGCCTAAATGATACTAAACTTTTATTTTATTAGCCCATGCTAAATGCTTCATGGAGGAGAGAAAGAAACAGTTACATTCTGATTAACCGTTTGATTAAATATGTAAACCCTCATCGTATCAGGTCTGTGTCCATGTCAACAGTTACCCTGGAATCTCTAATCGGAATGATTTTAATTGATTCTGAGAAATATTGTCCATGTAAATGTGGCTACTAAAAGTGTGTGTGTGGAGGAGGAGGAATGCAAAAGAGAGACTTTGCATTCTTTGAGGGGGATTTCCGCTGGAGGAGTAACTGACACACATTCAGGGACCTCTGAGACCTGTGTTAAGTTGTTACAGAAATATGGGAGCTTTAAATAATTGAGTTGGTGAGATACATTTAAATTGAGATCTTTTTATTTGACAAGCTTAAGCAAAATTAGAATAATTCTTTTTTGACTTTATAATAAAGTTATTATAAGTAACTATAATATAAGTATAATATAAGTTATTATAATAATAAAGTTATAATAATTAACTTTATAAAAAATATTATTTATAATAATAATACCTGTTTATTATTATTATAAGTGAACTTCCCTCGTCGAGTCACCAAAATCGGATGGATTTAGCAGCTGATAAAACTAAATCAAAGGATGACTTTCAAAAGGATATCTTGGAGGAGGAGAAAGAAGACATAGTCAAGCCCATAGGCAAAAAGAAAAAGAAGAGAAAGCAAGGTATGGAATATTTACTTGTCACTTCTGGTAGCAATTCACCCACAACATGACTCAAGAGTCTGCTTTTATAGTATTAAAAATAATCAGGTTGTGTTGGCTCATCATTGACAGACGTAACAGTAAAGGACAATCAGGCAGAAGTGGATGCACTCCCTAGTCAAGCCTTTGATGACAGCCTGGTGCTGGGAGTGTATGTTCACCGGACAGACCGACTCAAGACGGACCTTCTGGTATCCCACCCCATGGTCAAAGTCCATGTTGTGGATGAAATAACTGGACAGTATGTCAAGAAAGAGGACAGGTAGGTCTCACTGCTAGACGTAAATCTGCTTAGAGTTATTGAGAAACGAGACATGTTGATATATTGTTATGCTGTAATATTCATATCCTGATTCTTGTATTTGTTTATATATTCGTACACTTTCTTTGTTACACTCAGCCATCGTCGAGTGTCTTCCTTTTACGAACAGGACAATGTCGAGCATGTCCTTCCCATTATAACTCAGCCTTTTGACTTTAAGAAACACAAGTCAATAGTTCCTGAGTGGGAGGAGCAGGTCATCTTTAATGAGCGCTTCAGTTATTTTATTCAACAGAATGATGAAGCTCCAAAGGTCATGCTTTTTTTCGAGGTGAGCCAGTATCGATTATTCATCGCATTACACATTATTAGTGTTGCATCATGGTTAAAAACCTTTCGATTTTTTTAATAGATACTTGAATTCATGAGCATGGAGGAAGCAAAGGCAAATGCCTCAGCTGAGTTAAGCGAGCGAGGATTTCGCAAGATTGCTTGGGCTTTTTTGAAGGTACCAAAAATAGTTTGTTTTCTGTAATTTGATTTTCAACAGGTTTTATAGTCAGGTCTTGGTATTTGCTCCCATACAATGTTCTTACAGTGTTCTTCATTATATAATGACTTGCACCTCTCCAACCTCAAAATAGTGTTCTCCTTACCTGGTCATTGACTTATTATATTATTTTTCATATTCTTTAATAGTGCTTTGTGGATTGCTCAAAATGTGACTTTTTTTTTTTCAAAACCAAACCCTGATGAATATGTTTAATAAAACCTATTATAAGGTTATCTTCATAACCTTGGAGGAGTCATTTTCATGTACTTGTTTAGGAATGTTCTTCAATAAATTCTGGGGTATTTCAAGGACAAACTCATTTATAATGTACTACTACTACTAATAATATAATAAAGTTTTTGTCATAATTTTGCTTCCTATAGTAATTTCTTCCTAGAATCAATATTATTTTGTATATTTTGTGGACAGAATCTAAAAAAAAAGGCCATTTGGTAAAAGCTGGCAGGAAAGTTTTTAAAAAGTAAAACAATTTGTGAAATTATTGTAATGTATTACACAGTGTACTTTTAGTCTGTATCTCCTAAATCCTAATTTAGGCATGGGGTGAATCCTTTGTTAATGTATTTTTTCCAGCTTGTAGGGACCAATGGTGTGCTGAATGTTAGCAGCAAACTGCGCCTCCAGCTCTACAGCCCTCCACCAAGAGCTAGGAAAACTCCCCAAACACTCGAGGTGTTTCAGTGGTGGTCGAAATACGCCTGGAACAGATATGCCTCGACTCTTTATGTCACAGTGAAAGGCCTCAAACTACCAGAACATGTACGTTTCACCTACAGTAACGACCAAACACTGGTATTTTAGCTTCTTCTCAATATTAATGTACATTTGTAAATAAACATTGATACTGTATATCACGGTGTCGGTTTAGCTCTTCTTGTCTTTAAGGTACTTGTTTGTATACGGTGCACTGCAAGGAAAATTGTACTTTTCAACCTCAAAAAATGCAAAACGTCAGAGCAAAACACTAGAGTTTCACATTAATAAGAATCTGTGAAAATGTGTTTTTATGTTGGGGGAAAAAAAGGCACGAAGACCCATCTTGTCACCATCTTGTCACCATCTTGTCACCATCTTGTCACCATCTTGTCACCATCTTGTCGCGACTGTAGGTGGACCCCAGCATACGCTCAATGATGGCTCTGCAGCAGGAGAGGGGCAGCACCTCATACACTGAGCTCCACTCTGAACTGGCTCAGAACACTTTCGCCCAGCTGTTGGAGAGCAAAGCAGATGCCATAAAATGGAGCCGGCTGCCTGGACAGGTATTTAACAAGTATGGTTAAAATCCAAATCCTTTTGCACGTTAAAAAAAAATCATTTTGTGAATTTTTTTATTTAAAAAATGATCCTACCAGGTGTGTCGTATCCCAAACAAGCCGATGCTGTCATTCCGTGGAGGTCAGATGGGCTGCTTTATTCTGCGTTTCTCGCATGAGGGCAGGGTCCTGGCTGCTGCTTGTGCAGACAGAGATGCGTTCCCCGTTATAGGTGAATAGATAATAACTACTTGATAAGCATGCTTCTATACTCTTATAGACCTCCTGTCTAAATTAAGCATCTATTTATGACTGTAATCTAATATTCAAATGAGGTCATGGAAACAGTCCCGATTCACAAAAATAAGTTACAATTTCTATAATGATTGATGTGTGTGTTTCTGTAGTGTATGAGATCCCCTCAGGCAAAGTCCTAGCATCGTTTAATGGCCACCTCAGTATCGTCTATGATCTCTGCTGGACCAGAGACGACTCGTGTCTTCTGTCGGCATCCTCCGACGGAACAGTCAGGTGAATGCCTCCTTATATATCTTTCACATAAGTATTGACATCTTCATCTTTATGATTGTTTAAACATCATTTCCTTCCATCAGAGTGTGGAGCGTTGAAAGACTGCAGGGACTTGCTCAGAAGATCCTCCCCCACCCATCGTTTGTATACACTGCCCAATATCACCCTCAGGCCCAAAGCCTGGTGGTAACAGGCGGCTATGACGGTCTGCTCCGAGTCTGGAATTTAGATGTTAAAGACGTGAATGGACAACTCCTGCAAGAGTTTGAGGGACACAAGTCTTTCATCAATGCGCTGTGTTTTGATAGTGAAGGTACAGCTTACAGTACACTATGTCTGTAAATACATTTTTATGTGCAGCATTAATAAAAATGCAGTAAATAAACCAGTATAGGGTTTCTGACACAGGGAGTAGGATGTTTTCTGGAGACAATGCTGGCCTGATAATTGTATGGCGTACCCAAGTAGAGGATGGACCGTGGCATGCAGCAGCACGTTTGTGGAAAATTGACAAAGTAAAGTCAGAATTAATACAGAATCATTATTACACTTAAATATGCTACTAATTATGTAAAGGCTTTTACAATAAGATGACTAATCAGTATGTGACATTAAATGTTTCTTATAGGAAATAAAGGAAAGTGAACTGAATGGAATTCCTATCAGCTCACTAGAAGTCCATCCAAATGGACGGCGTCTTCTGATCCATGCCAAGGACAGTGTTCTGCGAGTGATGGATTTGAGAATGTAATTACAGAGAATTTTGTACAGCACCCCATATACAGTCCATTATGTAGTAAAAGATGTACAGTAGTGTATATGTATGCATGACATAGTGGTGGCACGGTGGGGTAGTGGTTAGCACTGTGGCCTCGCACCTCCAGGGTACGGGTTCGATTCCCACCTCAGGGTCTGTGCGCATGGAGTATACATGTTCTCCCCATGCTTGGTGGGTTGCCTCTAAGTACTCTGGTTTCATCCCACAGTCCAAAGACATGTAGATTTGAATAATTGCCGTTCCCAAACGCCCGTAGTCTGTGAATGAGCGAGCAAGTGAGTGTTGACCAGAGTTTCTACCACAGTTGTGAAAATGGGAATAAATACAAAGGTCACTTTGGCCTCCACTGTCCCTAGTTGGGCTACAGAGGTTCCTAGATGGATGAATGGAATATAGTGTATGTAATTATTACACAGAGTATAACTCAATGACAATGTGTTATAATTATGTTTTAAGCCACCAGACCGGTGAGCCCTCATGCCATGTGTACTTTCATCCTTTAAGAGACCCCAACCCTCAGGATACAAATATTTTATCACAGGATAACAATGTCATCAGTAAGAGTAGCATGCTAGCAAACGGGCATTATTTCCTTTACTCAGGCACCTCTCAGTATAGTTGTGATATGGGCAAGAAATCTGTGACTTTTCTTCAAGTTGGGTTGATTTTTGTCTTTTTATTTCTATTCCAGCTTTGCTATAAAGAAATATATAGGTGCCACAAATTACAGGGAGCGGATCAATAGTACCTTCACCCCATGTGGAAACTTCATCTTCTCAGGCAGTGAGGATGGACTTGCCTGTGTGTGGAACGCTGAGACGGGTATGGTCCTCTCATCATCATATCACTGGATATAGTCCTTTCAGTAGGCTAGTATGATTTCCTTAACGAACACAGCTGAAATTGAAAAGTAGATGAAATTAAGACTGGGATGTAAAGATTCATTTGTAAAGGTCATGTGTATTTCAATTTCTGCTCTGAATTACATGGTACCATTCTCGTATTGTAGTTTATTTTTGTGTTATTTAATGTACTTTTTAGGATAGCCCAACATACTGCATTTAAAGGTGTCGAGTGTGGCTGGAGGTTTTCATTCCAGCCAAGCTCAGCACATCTATCATCACAGACAGGATTTATGTTTAACCAAAATGAAAACCTGCTGCCCTTCAAATGTAGGTGATCAAGTGGCGGTGTACTCAGAGCTGTGCTACCCGACTGCTCTCCGTGGAGTGGCTTTCCATCCCCATGAGCACTTGGTGGCGTTTTGTGCATTTGGGCAAAATCAGCCAATTCAGTTATATGTGTATGACCGAAAAGGTGAGTTTAAATTGATAAACATTTTTATACAGAGATTTAGATGTAAAATGTAAAAAAAATAAAATAATAAAAAGCCTTTATATACAGTACATTAAACGATGGAAGTTTTCTGGTTTGTTTCATATTCAGTACTCTAAAAAATACTAGAAAATATTGCATGACTATATTATTCTGCACATGCAACAAAAACATCTGCATCAGCCAATTCTCTCTTTTTTTTTGTTATTAGTTACTCAGTTGGAGCTGGAGAGTATGAAAGTGCCGAACAGGTCTGACGCTGCTGTGAGTAAAACATTGAGGAATCAGGCCGAGACTCTTGCGCTCCAGGATACTTCAGCTTCTGGGGTGGACCGATTCGCCAGCGCTGCTCGCATGTCCATCAAAATGCAGCGAGTTAAACAGAAATTAGACTCAGTTCTGGTAAGGGCGTGCAAAGTTTACCTATTCGGAGAGGAAATTGAAATAGTCTAGGATGCATATACAATATATTATCTTGTCAGCAAATATGTTTAAATCTGAACTGCTATTCTTAGAACAGAACACAGTTATGAGAGAAAAACAACCTTTATTTCTCTATATAATCCCCTGCTACACTAGTGCACTTATCCCAGCGTTTCACTAGTGCTTTATCTGTTGGCCTCTGAAGAACTCATTTAACAGCCCAAATGTGAAAATAGCCTGGAGTGAGGTCCGGACTGTAAATAGGATGTGGCAGTAACTCCCAGTCGAGTTCCTGCAATGCACAAGTGGTGTTTGTTAATGATTTTGTATACAGTTCCCACAAATAAATGCATTTCTTCCTCAAGTTAGTGATATGTTATCCATCGATTTTTAAAGGATCAGGTGCTCCACTCACTGAATGCAGTGGCGTCTGATATGGACTCGGATATACGGCCTTCTTTAAAATGTTCACTCCAACTAAGATTCTCATCATCTGCTTCTGTAAATGTCCTTACATCAATCCATCAGTTTGATGCCTTCATTCACAAGGAATTTCCTTCCAAGGAACATCCCTCATATATAGCCATGGTAAGATTTTTTTTTCTTGTTTCAGGAGCCACATCACTTGGGTACCATGGAGTACCTCTATGAACAGGGTGAGTACTGTAGATCTACAGTTTGTACAGGACTAAGTGATAGTTTTATATTACATTAAAATGTCATTTTCAGTAATACAAGTGACTTTTATTTCAATTGAAGGAAGCATGTCTCAGAGGGGCTTATTCCAAGAGGCAAGTAGACAAGCGCCACATATGTTTATAACAATTCAACATCAATCCGAAATCCAACTGGTAATTTGTCTTACTGTGTTACAGGGTCTGCATACGTCTCTCCCTGCTCCATCTCTGCTCTCTCCTCACTCCAACCTGCAGCTGTCCAGCTCACTTGGTACTCAGCTAATTCCTCAGGCCACGCTCAGCTCACAAACATGTACACGATTTACTAAAAGCCTTTAAATAGCCTTTTATTTCCCATATTATTCTATATTTTTATCATTTGTAAAATTCTCTTTATTTCAGGATGAAACTTTTCTTATTTGAAATCTTTAGGTCATCATCAGTCGTATAAGCATTTCACTGAATTTCACTAAGCATACTGTGTATGACTGTATGTGACTAATAAAATGTGATTTGATACCATAAAGCGCCTGCATACAGAGAGAGACATGCTGATGAAATGTTTAAGTTTGTGAGCTCTGGAACATTTTCAGAAAGTTTTTTTTTTCTCCTCCTACACACAGTTGGCGCCACTGCTTTTGGTCATTCCATTAGACGAATACCATCAGCAAAGCAAAGGGTAGAACATCAATTTTTTTTATTTGAGTTATTTATGAGACTACAACGAATCAATGACTGTTAAATCTGTATTAAGAAAATTAGCTTCTTATTATTAACAGCGGATTGTATGAATTTCCCAGAGTCTACCAGATCCTGAATTTCCATTACAAGTTAAGACCGATATGGAACAAGCCCAGCAGACGGTAATCATTGTGTTTTCACCATTAAGTTCTTATTAAAATTATACTCTATAAAGACAGTTAGCTGAAGTAGAACATGACTATTTTATTAAATGCTGGGCTCCTGTGAATTGTTGTCTAGGTTGTGACCCTGTATGACTACAAGGCCAATCGTTCAGATGAGCTGACATTACGCCGCGGTGATGTGATCCATGTGCTGCACAAAGACAATGACAACTGGTGGTTCGGATACTTAACCAGTGGACATCGGGGCTACTTCCCAGCTGCCTATGTGGCTGATCAAAGTGTGTAGAGTATTTTTGGTAACAGATGAGCATCGGATTCAGTTCACGTAGTCCTGTAAACACGTTTTCTCTTTCTCCTATACAGAGGGATTTGATGAAGACCTCTCACGGGCGATAGAGGCACAACCTGGACCCTCTGAGCAGAAAAATGAAGGCGTCCCATCCAGCAAGGTAGTGTAAGAGATGAAGTAAAATTGTGATCTAACTCAGTTGTGCTATTAAATACTTTTAGTTCGAAATATGTGGGAAGTAGATGGTTTTAAAATGGTAAAAGATACACAAGTTCTGCTTTCAACATTTGGAGATTGCTCCAGATTTACATCATATTACAGTCTATAAGGTTTTACTGATATCTAGGGTGGTGTCTTTAATTCTTCGCTTCTCCATGATCCTTATGGAAAAGGGCACTAATTTCAATAGGAACAGATTTGTTAGAAAAGGCAAGAAACAGTTTTGGATCTGGCACTGATTTCTTCTCTCTCCGTCCCATTCGTCTTCAGTTGTCTGCAGCTGTCAGTTCGTCTGGAGAGCTGAAAATCATTTCAGAGCAGGACACTGATGCTGAAGCACCTCCTGTCAAGTACGGCCCAATACATTATTATGAGTCTAACATCTTAAATAGGCACAATGCCGTAAATGTTTTAAACTCTTAGTCTTGTATTTTTGCTCAAAGAGGTTTGTCCATCACCTATATACAGTATTTATTCGTTCTAAGGCTATTGTGGCATGACCTATTCTCCCATCCCCCGCCTCCCCCCTGTATCTTAAAAGAGCTAAAAAGAAAAAGAAGAAGGTGAAGAAAAGTGAGCTTCCTTATGATCTTCCACCAACCCCATCAGCAGATCCTGACACTTCTGGAGCATCTACCAGGAAAAAGAGACCTCTTCCCCAATTAGGACAAACCCACAGATCTCTCAAATTTGATGCTATGAAACAGGAGCAAGTGTCAGATCGGGGTGACAGTTAATACTCAGGAGAAAGGGAAAATGTATACAGGACATATTAAAATCACTAGTGTACTTGATTATATTTTTGTAATCAAGCCTTCTATTTGTATTTTGTAATTTTATAATGTTTATATTTTAATACACAATCCTTACTGAGTTCATGTTGCCTTTGCATTTTTTTTAACTGTTAATAGCTTTATATGTGCTTGTTTGATACAACTTTATTGTAAAGGTTTGAGTAAACATCCAAACGTAAAGGGAGAAAGAAAAATAAACTATTACATAGGTAAAGCCATAGTTTAATATTAGTTTTAAATAGTTTAATTAGATTGGCCGTGGTTTATCTGAAAACTTTATACAAAACTGTAACATGGTTTTGTTTAAATTTAGAATGGCAGTATCCCCTCATTGAGCCATTGCTTGTCACATACACGTGTTTTCACATACTTATTTTTTGGACCATAATCCGCTTGAGGAACATGGCTTCCCATGGCATGCTCATGTTGAGCCCTGGCAGAATGATGGAATTTGCATGTGCTGCGTGAACTTGATTGAGAATTAGTTGGTCACATTTTATACTATGGTGACGTAAAACAAAGCTGAGATGTTGATGTTGGAGTGCTTACATGATAGCCGAGCAGTAGCAACAGACCAGGTTTGTTTTATAATTATTTTTTTAAACGCTGAACGAGCTAAATGTCCGATACAGATAGAAGATGGAGCAAAACCAATCATCTAGACATGTGATTTCCAACAAATGGATTCATTGTTGTGGAGAGAAACTCAGATTTCGAATCCATAATCAGGCCGGAGTATAGTTATTAATCTTGGTTAGGTTGCAGCTCCAATTCCTCCTTTGTTTCAGTGCTTATATTAAGCACATTAGCTATTTTCAAGCCTTACCAAAATCTTTAACAAAGAGATCATAGGCGAAGTTTATGAAGAACAAACCAGCAGCTATAATTTTTTTATGCACAAAGTGGTATCTCCAGAGTGAATATAATAGGAATTTAATTTTATTATTATACTGGTTCCAACACAGCATTTATTGACGTTCCTCATTTTTACATTTAACAGTTCAGGTACTTTTACTGCACCACAATAACGTGTCACTTTTGTTTCTGTGTTTTCCTTACAGTTATTTTTCTATTCCATAATGCCCCCCCCCCATTTCAAATATGATAAGCATCTCAAAAGTGAAGCAGCAGGTCACAGAACCACGTAGAACACCAACAGTGTGTTTTTCTTTGGGGAAAAACTGCCTGAAGCATCCAATGTTTCAGCTCTATTCATCAAATGACATGTAATGTGGTTTTCATTGGACAAGCAGTCACACACAAGCCTGAGATGATGCCCTCAGTATGAACTCAATACCATTCAAGCCCTGGAACAGTGGATACTGTACATGTGACAAGTCTGGTGATTACTGAAGAAACTAAATGCCTTAGTACATGTACATCATTTTGGGGGGGACACAATGTCTCTTACATTGTGATAATTGTTCTCCCAGAAACAAAACATTTATGAGCCAGGCCTGCTTATCAAGGCCTGCTTGTTCAAACTTTGCTAATACCACTGAAGCCTGAAAAGAATAAAATTCCCACAGCTCCATCATTTTCCACCAATTTTACGTTAATCCCAACAAAAACCTCTCTTATTGGACACGTACTGTAATTACCCAACAGACCTCTCGAATTCTCTCATGGCTTAAAGTAATCAAATCCCTACAGTTTGGTCACGTTCCATCAAAAGGTAGAAATCTTTTCCTAGAAGAATAAGACTGCTACTGTAGCAAAGGGCACTGCACCTGCCAATTACTACTCATGACTTCAGTGACGAGGTGGACGAGCAAAGCATTTTAATATATAGACTTGCCTTATAGCACAATTACATACAATCATAAATGAGAAAGAATAACATTATATGTAATTGAACAAAGATGAGTTAGTAAAAGCATATTGAAACATTGACACTATTATTTACAGGCTTCTCTCTCTTTTTAACAAGAAAGAGCATCATTAATAATTACTCTGTAAAAATGTATATATACAAATTGTGTTTTTATTTGCACACTCCATGCTACATACCTTTTTGTAGTGGATAGATACAACTATAGCTATAGGTTTTCAGATCCCAATATGTTTTAAATACAATAAACTTGTTTTACAAATGTATAGCACCGGATCGTCCATCACAAATTTGGGGATTATTCCCAAGTTAAATTCTAAAACAAACATCGTTTGTGTTTTCTTAACACAACTATTAATAGTAAGAAAATTCAGTTTTCCTCATAGTGACGCATCAATACATCACAAATACCTTAAATTTGGTCAGACATTAGGGTACCAAGTTAAACAGAAGTTTCCGAAGGTGAGCGGAGAAGAGGGGATTTTTCTCCTGCATACGATGTGCATTCAGCACCATTGATTTTCAGAATTCTGAAATCAAATTAAAGTTATCAGATCCAAATGTATTGAGTGAGATAATACATGCGTCTAGATAATCCAATGAAGAAAAGCATAAGAAAAGAATTACCTTGTCTTGTATATTTCTTCCTTGGTTAAAAATAATATTAATAGGAATGCCTAGATAGAATGAGGTGAAAAAAAAAAAAGACATCATCATAGGTAATATGCATTACAGGCTCCCTGCAGTAGATATTTGTGAAACCTTTATACTTACAGCAACAAAGGTGATTCCCCCCTGAAAACCTGCACCCCATTCAAAATTCAGTTTCTGTGTGATAAATCCACCAACAGTGGGCCCGAAGAACATCCTTCCACAAAATGAGAAACATCACAAGTAGTTTTTTTTATGGTGATTTATTTTCAAATCTAAAAGCTAAGCTTGGTTAATACTTACCCTGCAGACCACACGGCCGAAAACAGTCCTGATACCAAACCCAGTGTGCTTAGGCTTTCCTCAAACCCATTTTCACTACAATAAAAAAAAATAGTTTTGTCTCTTTCAAATAATGATTCTGTTAAAATTCAAGCAAATCTTATTTCAGTGTGTTGCTCACAGTGTATAAGATACTTGGTTTATTTGTAGTGCAGCATGCTGTTACCCAACGCATACCGCATTTTCATCATAACATGTTCAAAAGTTAGTACCCCTTAAAGCATCCAAGACAGTTGCCAATCTTCCCAGAAGTGGACATCCCAGTACATTCACCGCAAGGTCAGACAATCCTCAGAGAAATACATAAAAGCCCAAATGCTACATACTCTACCCAAGCGACCCTGCGGGCCTCATTAAGCATGTTAAATGTTAAAGTCCATGACAGCACATTTAGAAGAAGACTGAACATGGAGAAAGCCTCTTCTGTCTAAAAAGTGCACAGAAGCACGAGTAAGGTTCACTAAACTGCATCTAAAAAAAACAAACACATGACTTCTGGAATAATATCTTAAGGACAAATGAGAAAAAAGTGGAGTTATATGGCCTTAATGCGAAACACCATCGAGCACAGCAGCAAAGGGGTGATGATTTGGTCTTGCGGCCAAAGGACCTGGACACCTTGCAGTCATTGAGTAGAACATGAGTATTATAGCCATACTGTATGTCGAACAGCTTTTTGGGTCATGCAACAGGACAATGATTCAAAGTACACCAGCAAATCTACATCAGAATGGCTGAAAAATTAAAGAGTCAAGGTTTTGGAATGGCCTAGTCAAAATTCAGACCTCAACCTAACTGAAATGCTGTGGAATGCCTTAAGAAAGCTGTGCATAAGAATCTGCATACACTTAGTATTGCCCACATGTTTTTTTTTCTTTTTTTTATCAGTATTTTTGGTTGAACTAATAATGGTAAGGTGAAAAAAGTTATATGTTGTTTGTCGGAGGTTGTATTTGCCAAATACATGATCAGATGCCTTTTGTGTTTTTACACAAGGAAAGAGGTGATACAAAATTTTGAACATGACTATACATACAGTGGTGTGAAAAACTATTTGCCCCCCTCCTGATTTCTTATTCTTTTGCATGTTTGTCACACAAAATG
>JAOTQY010000002.1:13894609-13908764 GCA_026413445.1 Dolichallabes microphthalmus
ATAATGATAGAAGCAAAGTTTTTCACTGTGGGGAGATATTTTTATAAGTACAATTTGACTGTATTATATGTGTCCCCCTTCAAAAATTTCTTATGAGAAATTTAATATTTATTGTCCCCCCCTACTGTTAAATGAAATTTATGCCCATGGTCACTTGTGCTCAGTATTGTTGCTCTGCTGCATGTCTGTGTACACACCCCAGTTGTTTCCCATCCCCCCTGCCTGAATGCTTCCTGTTGCACTTTATTCATGTACTGTCAGCACTATGTATGTCAGAAATGTATCATATGCACCATGGGAGAAAAGTTATTTCATCTCACTGTGTATCACACACTCACTCTGTCATTCTCCACTGCACTATTTCCAGCTGTTTTTTATTTATTTATGTTATTTTTTGGTACAGCGCAATCAATGTTTCTTGGGCCTATTTGGATTTCTGGAATATTTATAGATAAGCTCATCTGTTGTAGTCACAGGATTTTGGGAGGTTTGAAATACAAAAAAAAAGGCTTCCTGAGAAACCAAATCGTTGCCTGCAAAGTGCTTGGTATTAAATTGGACTGATCCAGCTAAACAGCTAATTTAAAACATTGCCTTTCTAAGTCTGGGGTGTGTTCTCCAAACTCAACATTCTAATGCCTCTTAGTCACGGTGTACGGTATGGATGCATATACCATATGACACACATAAATTACAATAGCAAAGAGGAGTATATGACCTGAATCAGTGAACATGTATGCAAATGAGCGGCTTTTTTTTTTTTTTACTTCTGTTTAAGTACAGTATGTGCTTTCTCATAGCATACCATGTGTGTCCTAATGAATGAGAAAGATGAGTTAATATTACAAGCTCATCATGGTTTATTGTACATTACAATAGTAAAGCATTAGCACAGTTAAAGCCTCACATTCCACACAATTCAAACTGGGCCTGAATACTCTAGTATAACAGATTAGAAATTGCTCAATTTGCAAATCATCAAAGCATATACACCAAAAAACAGGAGAATGTTCATATCAACCATCATCTGTCAACACAGATACTCTCAGCAAATGTTTAGTTTAACTTACATTCAAAATATAAAAATCAACATAACAGCTGAAATTATATAAGAAAGCGGAGGAGTGTTTATATATACTGTATATATGTATACATAAAATACAATAAACAAATCTTGACTGATTTCAGTAAACATAAAAAGGGCCAATTGGATTTCATCTCGACTGTGATATTGTGGTACCCCAGCACTGCTACATCAACAAATCCTGACTTTCCTAAATGGGTGAAAATAGAATGGCAGACCAAATCTCATATAGAAATCTTAACGTCATGAGGAGACATTGACGCTGAATATTGACTCAAGATGTTTCTTCTACAAACCTAAAAAAGGGGGAAAAAACCCTCATGTTCTTTTATGTAAATGGGAAACGTGTATCCCATACATTATTGTAGCCACATTTAGAGTTTTATATTCAGTTCTATTATCCTCCAAGCCAGGTCTACTTTCTAAAGTAAGACTTGTACATTACAATGTCAACTCAATGATACATATGTAGACTGTAAGAACCCCCAGATAAAATTAACAGACCAAACTGCGAACACATCGTCTGAAATCCACACTTACTGTAAGTGAAAAGTACTTGCTAATGTGGTGAGATGTAATAAAATGTGTGGCATTATTTTACAAATCTACAGTGATTCAAATATTATTTAACACAGCCTGATTCATGATCAACATCTATTTGAGTTTTATAGTGATAGAAAAATGCTGCAATTACAAAGGGTGATCATAAAATAAAAAGTCAACAAATAAATTAACTCGCAATGAGACGATGAAGTTAATAGTAATAATGCCTGATTCATGGTACACCACACATAAATGAGGTACGATAGATAGAACAGTCAAAAGAAGTTCAAAAATATTTTCCACTTATGGCATTATCCCCCTTAATTTGTAAAATTCATATTACCACTCACACTTGGGAAAACAACCTGCAGCAAAACAATCCATAGTAAGGGAATTTCATCATCACAGGGTAACTAAATTGGCAAAGGTTTGCATGCAAATCATTGTTTATCCTTTAATATATTAATGTTATGAAACATATACACGCACACTGAAAGAAAAATCCAAAGTAAGAACTGATCGTTACTAGCGTTAACCAAGCACTGGTCCTGTGTTCTTTCTACTTCTTTTTTGTCTTCTTCCCCTAAAGTTAATAAAAGAATGAGTATTTCAACCGTTCTGTACCTTCATCACTCTCGAGTATGCTATGTTTCTTACCACTTTCCTCTCACTGTTACCTTTAAAACCTGGCCCAACACAAGCTGTACCATAGTTATTTGGCAACATAAAGCGTTGTCCATTGTTATTCACAATATATAATCAGCAAATCATGTTGCCTTGCACAAGATGGCCAATATGGTCCTTTATTTGAGCCTCTGAGTGACATTGGCCAAGGCGACAGCAAATGCTTGAACAGCTGAGAATGGATACTGAAAATCCAGGATGTACGCGTTACCATCAATTCTGCCGAACTGCATCACCTGTAACAGGAGATCAAAATTACTATCCATAAATTTATCCAGCAAGATTTAACGAACATTTGACAGATTGTACTTTTCTGAGTACAAATAAAGTAGTCATAATGTGTCTGTAACACCACAAGGGTAGTCTATACAGGTTACTATGTCACATTTGTTCTCCTTCCCATTCTCATCTTGCCTCAACTTGGAGAAGTGGATTCTAATGAGGTAAAATATAGCGTATCATTTTGTTGTTTCTTGATGTATGGAATATGGCATCATAGATGTAGGTCTACATACAAGCATAGAGCATAATGGATTGAATGCCTACTAGTGAAGTAATAGAGAAAAGGCCGAACTGGATGGCTGGATTTTGGAATCTGTCCCATTCTCAGTCAAAGAAATGTCTTTTTAAACAATTTCTGTTGAATTTGACACATGTATCAGATGTAAAATAAGCAGTAAATAAACATGATTGATTGTAATCATGGATCTAAAAGACCCTTTTCTACATTTCTAACTATCACTGAACGATTAAATTTTACAATGGCTCGAATGACATACCAGTTCACAGCCTTTCCCTGTGGTCCCTGTGATTCTAGTGCCACAAGTGTACACCTGCTCCTTAAAACGCTTTGGCTTTTGTGCCACTTGGGACACACTCCTGTGTGTACTATATCTACACACTGATTGTACGAAGACTTTCTTACTGTGCCTTGCTTGAATCCCTCACCTTGCTCCAGGAACAATGTTATAAAGTTTTTGCAAAGTTGGCTAAAACTGTGAGTGAGATCTCTAAAATGGTATGTGGAAGTGGCTGTAACCAGGCACACCACTGACCTGCTATTCCTTTGCCATGGCGAGCTCCATAAAGGGGCTCTGATAGTTCACTGGAGAGTGGAAGTGATTTGTGCAGGTTTTCCCCAATAATTGTAATTTAATTGAGCAATCAATAAAAAAATGGTATCCACATATTTGTAAGTGCTGTCTATTATTTGATGACATGGTGTCATTTCAGACTGTATGTACACCTGGGATAGGGCTGCTATGCAGTCTCCAAGCATTCTTAAGGAAGCCACCCTTGTTAACCATGTATGGAAGTACAAAAGTAGATTATGTAAATAGAGTAACAGTGGTTAAGAGATGTGGTTAAGTGGAGGACTGCCAGGACACCTTGGTCACTTGGGTTAACAAGAATGGCTAGAGAACAAATGTGACATAACAGGAAGCTTTTACAGTCTACCCACATGAGGCCATAGTCACACATTATCTGGACTTGGCAATGAATAAAATGAGTACATGGTAAAGACTCTATTATGTCAGATGCACAATGGCTTCCTCTTTCAATCACAGAGCCATTGTTACACATCTTACTTTATTTCATTGTGATGTAGGCAGAAATATGATGTCCTATTTTAACTGATATATACAGTATATATTGAGCAATCAAACAAGCTGAAAAATGAGGGAAAAACAAAGACTTACTTGCCGTCCATCCAGCTCAATCTGAAAATTTTTGGCTGATTCCTGTGTCACTCTTCCACCAAAGTCAAGCTGGTAGACTTGAGTGGCTTCATTCCACAATGGCTGTTTGTTGGCCATGACATACACAAAGCCCTGACTGCCAAGGCTTCGATCTTCTCTCTCGTTTGCCTTGCGGCACTTAATTTCCTCTAGTTCATTTGCTGTGCGCAGATTGCGTTTGCTCTTCCAACCTTTCTTGCTGCTCTGGCTTTGATTCATTAGTTCATCACCACTTATGAAAAGTTCAGGTTCACTTTCAGAGCTGTCCTGGAACTCATTAGTGGTCCTGCTCAGCTTTTTGGCCTTGTTCAGTTGCTCCTTCTGTCCTTTAGGTTTCTTTTTCTCTCTGCCACCAAGCCTTGGGCTAGCAATGAGAGAATTGAAGTCAGCCAGAGCACGGCCTTCCTTTTTTGATTTACTCTCAGAAACCGTGGACATGCCTGCCTCCTCTGCTCTGCTGTCGAGTCTCTTACGACTTTTTTTGTTGAACCTGTCTGACCCCTGTTGTACTGGACTCTCATTAAGTGAGGACTGTTCATGAAAACTCTCACCAGAGTCAGCTAAAACCTCTGAAGTGCTTTGGTGAGCCATGAGTTCAGCTGGAGGAGGAGGAGGTGGGAGTGGGGGAGGTGGCGGTGGTGGAGGTGGAGGAGGAGGCGGAGGTGGTGGTGGTGAGAGAATGGGCTTCTCCAGATTCTGGTGCATTTTACTTGGTAAAGTTGCTGAGTGGTCTTGCATGGGAGGGCAAGCACCGTATGTGCTCCAGGGATGTAAAGCCATTGGATGAAGCTGAAGGTTGGTGCATGAGCTCGCCCCAGGATACATGGGTGGGATTGGGCAACATGGTAGACTGGCCAGATTATTTGCATAACCAGGGGGTAAAACAAGAGATGGATCCTGTTGGTTGAATGGAATTGAGGTTACCATATCACTGGGGCCACATGGCTGTGGAGTACTTTGCAATGACTGAAACTGAGGACCACTGTGGCCCACACCAGGGGGAAAGGGTGAAAGGGAAAGCTGATATGTTGATGGCATGGTCATGGAACTGGGACTAGCAGGAGGCTTAGTTGAGAGGACGAAAGGTATTCGAGTTATGTCTAAGTGCTGTGCTTGGCTAAGTAAAAGATGGGGTGGTTTGTGAGGTCCTGGTGGGTTAGTCAGCATATTTTGATCCTGGGCCATCCATATTTGATCTGAAGCAGGAGAATCCCACTGGTAAGGTGGTGGCCGCTTCACTGTTAAACTGACATCTCCAAGAGTTAAATGGCGCATTGATTTTTCCAAGTGGCACTGCTGGTTTATTGTCTCATCTTCAGTAAAGGCAGAGTTGATATAAACAGTCCTGTCTCTACTATTGTCAACAGGGCTCAGGAGGTTGTAAGAGGACTGTGAAGCCAGAGTTGAAGCACTTTTAGAATGGACAATTATGGTACTGTGTTGTGCCCCTTTGCCAGGTGGAAAATCTTGCCGCACTACCGTTCCCCCTGCAATACCACTGCTGTTGCTTCCACCACCACTCACACTTACACTGGTACTGCTGCTGTTACTGCTGCACTGAGTGCAAGTATACAAAGCTGTGGGAATCCTAGGTTGGTAAGAAAGTGCAAGGGCATTATTAACTTTAGATTTGGTTGGTAGAGTCCTTGCTGTGTCCACCAATTGAGGAACCTTTAGAGAATTTTCTCTGCGATCCCGTCGCAGAGTAGCATGAATAAGACTGCTGTCAATCCTTTGTGTGGGACTCCTATTAACATTAATCTGATTAGCAGGGTGTGGGTATGGTGGCGGATCTCCACTCGGTATGGAATATCGAGGCACTGAAAGGCGACTGAGAGTTGCTGAGCTATAAGGAAGTTGGACCTTCTTATTTTCAGAAGAGGTAACTTTCAATGTAGCTGAGCTACCCATTCCTTGCAGGCCATAAGCATTCTGATTCCGTATAAGACGTCTACGTGGGCGACACACCTCCTCCACATTTCCACTGCTGTCAAAAGTTGTTATCCTTTCATAACCAAGAGGTGTCGGGTACTGAATGGTCACTGGGTGAAGAGAGAACTCATCCTTAGACAGACACGGGTCTGATGGAAGTGTGTTACTGTTCTCACTGTTACCAATTAGACCTGGCTGGACTGGGGGACCTGCCGCTGCTGCAGATACCACCGTACCTGGATATGGAGGTGGAGGATTCATTTTACGCATCTGAATTTCAAGAGAGTTGTCATTTTCAATAAAAGACTGTGGTCTAGAAGGGACTTTAAGGGTGTGCGTTTGTTCTGCTCTTTCTGGTGGCTGCTCTGGGTGTGGAATTGCAGGCATCATTTGTAGCTGATGCATGGAAATAGGGGCATAGCCTGAAGGAGGTGGTGGTAACGTTATTTGCATCTTGAGCTGTTGTTGCATTTGTTGATGCTGTCTTTGCATCTGTTGATGTTGCTGCTGAATTTGTTGATGCTGTTGCTGAAGCTGTTGCTGCTGTTGTCTCATTTCTTGAATTTGTTGACGAATTTGCTGTTGTTGCTGCTGCATTTGCTCATGCTGAAGGTGCATCTGATGCTGCTGCTGTTGTATTTGCTGATGATGATGTTGGACTTGCTGTTGATGTATTTGCTGTTGCAATTGATGTTGTTGCAATTGCTGTTGTTGCAACTGCTGCTGTTGCAACTGCTGCTGTTGCATCTGCTGCTGTTGCATCTGCTGCTGTTGCAACTGCTGCTGTTGCAATTGTTGCTGTTGCAACTGTTGCTGTTGCAACTGTTGCTGTTGCAACTGTTGCTGTTGCAACTGCTGATGATGTTGCTGTAGTTGCTGCTGCTGCATTTGATGATGATGCTGTTGCATTTGCTGTTGGTGCTGCTGCTGTATGTGCTGTTGAATTTGCTGATGATGCTGCGTTTGTAGCTGTTGTTGATGCTGCAGGTGCTGTTGATGATGTTGTAATGGTTGTTGGTGCTGTTGCTGCGCTTGCTGGTGCTGTTGTAACTTCAGATGCTGCTGTTGTGTTTGTGTCTGTTGTTGATGTTTGGTTTGCTGATGATCGTCTTGTTGCTGCTGCTGCTGACGTTGCTGCTGATGAGGTTGTGGGGGCAAATGATGCGGTGGTGGTGGGAGTGTTCCACTCAAACCCAGGTTACTCATTTCAAGGCCACTAAAGATAACCTGTCCAGGACTAGAGTATCTTGCTGGCACAGTGTATTGTGCTGTCACACTGTCTGCACTATGATCAGGAACCGCTGCCTTAGCTGCTGCTGCGGCAGCTGCGGCTGCCGTGGCCGTGGGATTGGTCAGGACGTCAAGCTGAATATTCTGATTTGCTAAAAGAGACTGCACAAGACCTATGCTCTGTGTCGGCGACATGGCTTGAGCAGGACTATGTATAGGAGCAATGGGAATATTAACTGTGCAGGTAGGATTATCACTCGATACACCTGAAGGCCCCATAACTAAAACAAACAAAAAAAAGGTACCACTGGATTAACACTTCATCCACACAGATGTTTAGTTGTTCATATGTTAAGTGTGTTCTATAAATGTTTACCTGGTAAATCATCTTCATCTTCACTAAAAACATTGGGATTGAAAACTGGTAGACTCATGAAGTCAAGGGAAATTTTACGGACCTCTGGTAGATAGATTGTCATCTGACGTGGTTGCAAGTGCAGCAAACTAGTTTTGTAGATAACTGTAACAGACCAAGTCAACATAAAAACATAAATAATGATTGATAAACTATTGTTAATTATATTGAAAGAAATATAGAAAATAAAACTTTACTGAGTGAAATTTTATACCTGCACCCAAATTCGCTGGCAAAAAAGAAGCAAGTCCCACAATCTTGAACTTTGTACCCCAGATGTTCGAGGTGACTTGAGCCAGATAATTATGCTAAAAGGCAATCACAATCATGAGTTTAAAAGTGTAGTTATGATCAGACACAATTCCCAAAAGCTTAATTTTTAATACCTCACTTAATCCATCTACAGGAAACTCCCTGCGAGTGAGACTAGGAGATCGAATAGTAGCTTTCTTTGGTAATCTTGGAGACCTGGACAATTCTTGGGATGTTTGGGCAAGTTTGGGAGACTTTCTTGATTCCATATTGATTCTAGTTAAAGAAACAGAATAATAAGGAAATATACTATATATTTCATGACATACAGTATAAATGTGATAACTTCCATTTTTTAATCCTTATTATGTTCTTGTTTACTAGTGGTTCAGAATACTGTATACACTTTTATAAAGAACTAATAAATTAATATTAAACAATACTGTTTATATTGTGCTTTATATTGTCTTGACTCTTAGAATCCCACTAACTGATTGTTCTAATTTCAGAGGCCCTGATTATTCAGTTATTTTTTCATAGCACTTTACCTTGGAAGTTTGGGAGACCTGTTTCCCCTAGAAAGTTTAGGCGACTTCCTTTCGACCCATTCGTCACTCAATTCAATGTCACTAGAGTCAGAGCAGTTGCAGCTGTCGGTCATGTAGGATAACATACCATTCACGCACACCTCATCTGAAATTCATCAACAAAATCACATGTTTACTTTGAAAAAAGTTCTCTTTCAGCATCAGGAATGATTAGGGAAAAATGTATCCATCAAAACACTCATTTTCATCGGGGGACCTGGAGCCTATCCCAAGAGGCTTAGGGTATGCGGTACAGCCTGGACAGGGTGTAAATCCTTCGCAGGGCACACACACATACACACATTCACACACTATGGGCAATTTGGGAACACCAGTTAGCCTAACCTGCATATCTCTGGACTGTGAAAGGAAACTGGAGTACCCGGAGGAAACCCACCAAGCACGGGGAGAACATGCAAACTCCATGCACACGGACCCTGAAGGTGCAAGGCGACAGTGGTTCCATCGCAACAATGATAACATATTTAAACTCTACCTGTTTTACTGTCCATTTTGGGATCCATTATAATAAATTCTGGACGCAGTTTGCTGATACGACGACCTTTAAGGATAGGCACCAGACCTCCCAAGTGCTCCAAATAGAGGGTGTAGCAAGGCCCTCCTGCCTCTGGATTCTCTTCGGAACGCTTCATTGTACAATGCAATCTCTCGTTTCCCACTGTAGGGTAGCTAACAAAGTCGCGAATGTTGTTTGGATCAGGAATAGGAGGCTGTAGATAGAAAATGCAGATCAGTATTTAATTTTAGCTCAAATTTGTGTCACTTTAGATAATTGCCTCATGGTGGGATATAGGATCATTCTTACTTACCTTGATGGTTGGTATAAATGCACTGGTAACATAGGAACAGAGGAGAGATGGCATGTTCAGTTTGCTCACATCTCTCTCCTCTCTTAGGGCACTAGCAATGCCTTGCTGACACAGCAGTTGGAGGCTAGCCACCCTGTGCTCAACCCGTACAACGTATAGTGCTGGCCCACAGGCCAGAAACAACCTTGAGTCCCTATGACCCCAGCATATAGTGGTGATGGGCCTCTGAAATTAGAACAATCCAACACCATTTGCACTTCGATCCACCAAATATTTTTGTATTTTGTACCTGTCTTTTTTATTACAGTTTGTTAATTATCCACTATATAGAATGAGATGTATTTAAATGATAAGTGACTGAGAATTGACCTGTGCAGGTGTTTCCAAAGTGTATATATGTTCCCCTTGGACATTGTAGAACTTGACTAGGGCATTTCTCATCATGGAGGAACAGGCTGAGTCAGAAGGCAGCCCATGTCGCTCCATTCCAGCTACGGCTAACAAGTCTCCCTGAGAGCACCACTGTACCTCAACATCTGTATAACAGAAACACAGATATTTAGCAGGTGGAACTGTTGTTACCAAAAAAGTATAACAATTGTGACAAAGCACAATCTTTTACCTTTTAGTCCTGAGTGGATAATGTTGGGGGAAAGGTCATCATAGTTATTCATTAAGCTGATGTCTCCAGATATGAAGCTTACTGTGAGAAGGGGCTTCACATTACGTGCTTAAAAGGAAAGACACATAACACAAAAATTTTTTTAGAGTGATCAATGATGGAGAAAAAAACAGCAAAAATGCTGATGAAATGCAATGTATTGTACTTTGCAGAGTGTTACCTTGACTTGGGGCATTGTCATCAGAATCAGTATCACTCTCAGTACTGTCTTCCACCAGGAAGTCAGGGCAGTTCCAGGACATGCCCACAATGCCATCTGACTCATGTAGTAGAACATGGGCAAGCATCCGACCATGACAGTCCATTACAATTACTTGCCCATCTGCTGTTCCAAACAACACCTGTGTACATACAGTCATCATTTGCACACACCGAACAGGGAACGAGGTTAATTCACATGTCACATACACTGCATGGCTTGCCTTCTTACCCTGACATACCCATCTATCTCAAATAGGGTCAATCTGGTTCTTCAGGCTACATGAAATTTTTTCATTGCTCCAAAGTCCAATCTTAATGCTGCCTTGCCATTTTAAATATTTTTCTTTTTCTTGCACTAACTAACCTCACTAGTGTTTTTAGTACATCCACACTGCTGTTTAGTCCCAATCCCGCAAGTACTCGGCATAGTGTCAGTTCTCAGCATAGGGTCAGGGGTAGCTTAGTGGTTAAGGCATTGGACTACTAATCGGAAGGTTCCAGATTGAAACCCCAGCATCACTAAGTTGCCACTGTTGAGCCCTTGAGCAAGGCAATTAACCCCTTAACTGATCAGATGTAAAAAAGAAATAAAGAAATAAAAAAAAGATGCTTTGGATAAAAGTGTCTGCCAAATACTCAATGGAACTGATGTGGTTTAATAGTCAAAAACCACGTGTATAATGAGAACTCGTGCGATTTGGAATATAATGCAACTTAACCAAACGCTTACCTGATCTCCTATCACATTTTTTCTTACCACATTTCTTCAGTGAACTTCAGTGAACATTTCAACACTATCCTTCCAGGTTTTAATATTTTTCTTACAGTTGATAATCCAATTCCAGTCATTTCAACACCACAACACCACAGTATGTCCTTGGAACGATCTGCCAATTATTAGACCCTTCTGAAACATCACTTTTTTTTTGGGCTCAGGTGATTTATTGACTGTAACGGATTACCTGTTGGTCATCAGGGGTCCATATTCCACAGGTGATTTGGCTCTCAAGGTTGATCTCAGATGACCAGTGCCTCTGCCCACTGACAGAGCCCACCAAGACAAAGCCATCTCTGTAGGCAATCAGGGCCTGAGTCCCATCATGAGACCAGGTAAAATCACTTACCTAACAAACACAACAAGAAACATTTAATACATTCCAAACTTGGGAGCAGCCATAACAACAAAAGTTTTTTTTTCCTCCTGTGAAATTGCATAGCAAGTACAAACAACACTGTAATGTAATTATGCTGTTTAAACAGAGAAACAACAGGATTGTGATGTAACACAATACCTGAGCTCCCCGATCATTAACCAGCTCCACAGACCATCGGCCCTCATACTGTATCCACACGAATATCCCCCCTTCCATGTCACACGTAGCAAGCTTTTGAAACGGCTCATTCCAGCGGACAAGGACAACCTGCACAGACAGTTAATTCTTACATTATTGTTTTAATAAAATTCCTGACTACATACAGTACAGTGGTTTAAAATATAAAAATTTTATAGGCCCACATTTTTGCAATGTAAAAAAATTTGAAAGAGAGAAATCATGTCTTTTGCACCTTTAATGTGATATACTGTAACAACCAACGAAATTCAAGTGAAATCATATGAATACATTTTAGGTAGAAAAAAAAAAACAGTGCTTCATCTTTTTGAGCAAGTCTACTTATTTAACACATCTTTAATAAATGTATTACTGTATTCCTTGCAAAACAATGATACATATCTATCAACTTGCAAAGACATATCCTGTGCACAGCTCTCTTCAAGTGACTCTACAAAGGTTCAGTTGATCTGATTTTTCTAAAACAGTGATTTCTTCTTCTTAAGACAAAACTTTTTTTTTTTTACTTGCATTTGTTCTTTGGGTCATTATCATGCTGGAAGGTGAACATATCTTATCTTCGCAAGTCTAATAGAAAATTGCTGGGTTTCTTTTGCCTGGAAACTGATATCTGAAGCTATCCAAAATTCCTTTTTATCTTGACTAGTGCTGCACTCCTGCAAGAGCCACACAGATTCTTGTTGCCAGCTCCATCCTTCACAGTGGGTATGGTGTTCTTTGGATAATAAACCGTCTGATTTTTTCTGCCAAACATATCTTTTAGATTTATGCTAAAAAGCATTTGGACGCATTTTGTCATATTGCTTGAGCCCATTTAAATGCCCGTGTATGCTTGTCTTTCTTTGATTTCGTAAGAAAGAGATATGGTCAATCCATGATACCCATAGGCCAGACATGAGAAAAATATGAGAGATAGCGGTAAGACACAGGGAGTGGCCAGTAATTGCGGATGTTCATGGAGGTTTTCACCTGGTTTTTTTGTCCATTTTTGTGGGACAGACTGTGCTTGGTAATGTCATTGTGGTTCCCCATTTTCTCCAATGGATGATGATCTTTGTAGTGTTCCATGTTACTGTACATCTAATGTGCTTTAGTTTTTTTTTGTGCATCTCACCCAATCGACACCTTTCAACACTGACTTCCTGTACACGCCTTGTAATCTCCTTGTGGACTATAAGCAGCAGTCAGATAAATCTCAATATTTTTTACAGAACCAGCTGACCTTTATTGGGGTTAATTTGAATCACTGATAACTGATGCATGATAGTTACTTATCTGATTCGTTAATTCTGAGCAAAGCCACATGCCTCCCCATTATGCAAGCAGGTTGTTGTAAGTGCTTCTTCTACTGTACTTTATTCCTAAAACAAATTCATTTTTCTCGTTGGATTTTGTTGGTTGCTAGATCACATTTAAAGATCCTAGATTTGACTATTTCTGTAACAAGTTAACATAGGTCTCAGAGGACCACCAAAGCATATCTGTTAATGCTACAGCTAAAATACACCTCAGAGGTCACAATAGGGTAGAAATCTAATTGGCTCACACTCTGGAGACCCAACTGAATGTCTAAAAATGACTAAAACCTGAATTTTGCATAATAGGTAGAACAGGTCTGACACTGATTTATCTGGGCTTCATTTTTACATCATAATACTTAATACGCAATAAAAGCGATGTGTAGACCTTTTTATATCCACTGTATTAAAATACTCTGGCTCTTATGATTTACCTAGACATTCATATTATGTTATGAAATACAGCAATGTTTGCTAATACGTTACCTTCCAAGAAATAATGAATCAGATTTAATAAAGTGCAAACCTCACTGTTGTGGCCTCTTAAATTGAAATTAATTCTCTGTGGAGTACTCCTGTCCCTTCTGCAGTGACTAGAAGTGAAAGTCACTCCAACAACGCCCCTCGCATTTCCGGTGGCCAGCCAGCCTTCCTCATAATAGCGTCTTCTGCACACCGGCTTTTCCTTCTCACTTTTGGGAACTCTTCCTTTCCATGAGAGGCAGAGGATGTTGGAGTCACTGCAGAGGACAGGACCATGTTCCACTGCCGCCAACATCCCTACTGAATTACCAGGCTATATAGGAAAGGAAAGAAGAGAGTTGTATTGCCTGTTTTCCAACACTTAATACAACATAATTTATTTAGTTAAAGTGAGTATTTATCTTGATTAATATTGATTATGTTATGTTTTAATTTAAACTCCATTTATCAGATTTTTTTTATTGTGTGGATGAATTTTCATATACAGAGAGTGGAACAAATGCTAGTTTTCAGTTATAAGAAAAGAAACAAGTATCTATAAGGTAAAGCTGAATTTTTATTGAAGTTTAGTTATTTAGATTGGTTTGATTAATCATTGAAGATAATCAGTCCAACCATGCAAAAAAAAATGACTCTATGAACAGCTCACCACATTATACACACATCTTTGGTACTCTCGAGGACAAAGGTTCCCAACCCTGGTTCTGAAGTTCCATGTCCTAAACATTTTAGGATCTCTCTCTGTCCCAACACACCTGATTAAACTAATGAGCTTATTAACTTTAAAACCCAAGTGGCATAGAACCCTGCGCCGGTCAATGACGATAAAAAAATTATTTAAAA
>JAOTQY010000002.1:13934629-13954094 GCA_026413445.1 Dolichallabes microphthalmus
TGGACACAGTAAGTGAAGTTTCTCCTGCTCCGAGTCTATAAAAGGCGGAGGACAGAAGGCCCCTCGCCTTCACAAACACACACACACACACTCTCTCTCTCTCTCTCTCTCTCTCTCTCTCTCTAATGGAAACACTGCTCTGTCGCGATTCTTTTCAAAGGTAAAGTGCATGTTAATTTGTTTTATTTAACCTGCTGCTAATATGCGCTCACGCGACTGTCATTACCGATGTTCCTTGTTAATTTTTCCGATAAAATAGTCTTTCCATTAATGTGTGTGTGTGTGTGTGTGTCTGTGTCTGTGTAAAAAACTCAAATAAGAGAGGAAAAAGGGTTACTGTGTAAGACGAGAAGAGGGAGAGGGGGTCTAATTCCTTCTCTCCTCTTACTATACTGTAGCTTCACACACATACACAAACACACACACACCGCCATGCCCGACCCTGAATAACAGATTCAGATGAGCGAGTAAATGAGTGAGTATTTTTATATACTTATTTTTTTGGGCTGTAGAACGAATAATTTGAAATTCCATTAATTCTTATTATTTCCTGCTCTCGGTACAAATTACGCTCGTAATCCAAGGTTCCACTGTAGTTATAAAGAACGTAGGTATACATGGCCCTTAGTCAGTGCCTAGAGTGTCTAACTTTACACTCTCTCCTGTCATACCTCCTCTCAGTCTGTGTACAGAGGATGTCCGGTTAGTAAGTTTTGGTGCTACAACTCACCTTTATTGTTCATGCCTGTTTGCTCATGCCTAGCTGTTTATTCAAAGAAATTTTGGTTCTTGCTATCATAGTGTATCTACGCTGCACTTGAGTCTTATTAGTTTGCTATAGTATGTTAAATGTTTCATTAGAGAAAACCAACTACTTGTGTAGTCATATTAGAAAAAGGAATTGAGCAACTGAACTGGCACTTTTCATTTCTCGTTGTTGAATATGAAGCAAATAGTGAATGAGCTTAGATTTATTTTGCCTGGCTTGCTTTTTTCCCCCCGATTGCCAGTGTTGGCATTGACATTGCAGAGATTTTTTTTGTCTTTATTTTGGTTCTATGAGTTTGACGCATTGGAAAAATGTACATTAAAAGTACAGATTCTTTTTCCTTTACAGATTAAATTAGTAAATATAAATGCTACTGACATTGCTGATGGAAGACCATCCATAGTCCTGGGGTTGATGTGGACCATTATCTTGTACTTTCAGGTAGACCCTTTGACTAACCCTATTCATAATGTTATCATATCCATAATATATCCTGATCAGCCTGTAAAAGGTCAGTTTGTTCATCCACACTGATGCTTACTGGTGCTTTTTTTGAATCTGCAGATTGAAGAGTTGACAAGTAATCTCCAGGTCCTACAGGCCCTGTCTAACAGTGCATCCTCTGTAGATAGCATGGCTAATTCCGAGACCACGAGCCCACCCATGAAGCGAAAAGTTGTTACCAAGTTCCAGGGCAATGCTAAGAAAGCCATGCTCCGATGGGTGCAGTGCACAGCAACAAAGTATGCCATGCTTCTTTTATATTACAGTAACTTTGGCTACCACATAAATTATTGCACATCATCTCGAACATTTACTTTCTGTTTTTTAAAAGTCGCTTGGGGATTGAGGTGAAAGACTTCGGTCCTAGCTGGAGGAGTGGTGTGGCCTTCCACTCTGTCATATATGCTATTCGCCCAGACCTGGTGGACATGGAACTTGTAAGGAGAAGAAACAACCGTGAAAATCTGGAGGAAGCCTTTACTGTGGCAGAGAGAGAACTGGGCATCCCACGTCTCCTAGATCCTGAAGGTGCTTTTGACTTACCCTTACTAAATAAATTATAAAATATTCCATCAAATATATAGATACAGTATAGATTTGTTAGTAAACTGCAGTGTTGACACATTGTTAACACATATAGCTTCCTATAAAGTCTGTAATATTCATTATATTAATATTCAGCACAAAATATAAAAAATGTTTCCTTTGTACACCACTATAATAAATTTAAAATGAAGCAATCAATATGAGATTAAAGTGTTGTTAGCTTTAATCAACCGGTTTAAAAAATATTGCATTAAACGGATAGTTTGAGTCTTTCGTGTCTGTCTTAAATTAAAATTGAGATACATATACTTTAAGTAGAGTACATTACAATAGGACTTGGTCGTTTTTTCCTGATCTTCACATTGACCGTGAAGTTTATCACCTGGAATATGGGTTGTTAATAATCAGGGCCACACTCTCGTTCCATGCAAAAATGCATTTCAAAATTCAACTGAGACTCATGTGAAGCTTCTACAGTTCCACTGAGCTAAACCAAGTCAGTATCTTTCAAAGTTACGCTGTATTTAGTACACATTTTTTCCCGCAAATAGCCATGTGGCTAGTTCTAGTTAACCATACAGCCAGTTCCAGAAGGCTACTGTATACAGCTAGTTTTTTTTTCTCCAAATTTGAGTTTAGATTAGGCGTCCCATCTGTTTTCAGATAAATCTCACTTTCTGTGTTATAATATGGTTATGAAAATTTTCTAACAATCAAGAAAGGAATGACTCACTTGTTTTTTCTTCAAATTTTTATCTACTGTGTGTCTTTGGCAGTGGAAACTTATTGGCTCGCAGTTCACATGCAGTAAAGCATTTTAGCCAATCATAGATGAGACTAAATTCTTTTAACCTATCATAATGCAGAGGGTGGGATTTTTTGGAAAGGATTAAATTCAATTAAATTTTATTTATTCAATTTTATTTATATAGCGCTTTTAACAATGGTCATTGCCTCAAAGCAGCTTCACAAAAACTAAAAAGATTTTGTTAGAAAAGAAAATAAGGATGAGAGGCCTAACCCAACCTCAAAGTTGGAAAAGAGATAAAAACCCTGTTTGTACTACATATTGAGATTTCCAATGAACAGCTACCAAATACTAATTAAACACTTGGAATGACTGCTAGA
Organism: Dolichallabes microphthalmus; assembly: GCA_026413445.1. Taxonomy (NCBI): domain Eukaryota; kingdom Metazoa; phylum Chordata; class Actinopteri; order Siluriformes; family Clariidae; genus Dolichallabes; species Dolichallabes microphthalmus. Next base: position 13,937,577 of record JAOTQY010000002.1, read on the forward strand.
GATATTTATCCCCATAATTTGTCATGAAATATGTTGTTCAGCATTACTTTTGAGTCTGTGAAAATTAAGGGATTGGAGGGGGGGGGATCCTAATCTGTTAATGCAAATATTTTAGTTAAACCAATTCAATTAAAGCTGAAAGTCTACAATTCTATCTCAGCTTGATTGCTCCTTTTAAAATCTGCATACTGAGGCAGAAACATGAAAATAGTATCCTTATCCAAATTCTTGGATCTGACTGTATAATCTATGCTGATCTAGGATGATGACAAGACTGGCCTGATACACTTACTGGATTTGTAAGCAGTCTAAATATAATGTAATTCTTATGTGGCTGAGGGTCTGTATTATGCCTGCTGCACTGCATTTCTACTTGACCAACACCCATTGATTGAATGTGTTTATCCCTCCTGTTCATTTGCTTGTCTAGTACAGTATACTGTAGTTCTTTAACATTTGTGTTTTCTGCAGATGTGGATGTGGATAAGCCTGATGAGAAGTCCATAATGACTTATGTGGCTCAGTTCCTTAAGCACTACCCAGACCCCCACCAATCTGAGACAGATGGACACCAAGAGGAGGTTTGCTTAAGAGCCTTGCACCAAATGTCACTTGCACGCTTTAGTGTACTTACTAAAATTATGTAACTGCTTGCTGTTATTTAATCATGTCCCTGTGGTGCTTGTTTACCCTGCAGTCCAACCCATCACACGAAAGATTCTAGCCTTAAATCAAACCCACCCTCCATGCTTCATATGCTCACTATGTCATCTGTCTTGTGCATTTGTAGCTGCTTCTTCGTTTCATTCCAACTTTTGCCCTCTCTATCCCAATGCTGCAGGTAAGTGCTGAACTCGCTTTATGTCTGCATGTATCCTGATTTAGTGTCTGCAGTGGACTTTCTCTTCATTTTCTCTTCTCCCTGTTTTGCTCTCTGTTCCTTTGTCTTTCCGCTAACATCTTGATGGTATTGTGTTTGCATCTTTCTGTGTGGCTTCCTTTCCCGGACAGTATGATCCTCAAGACATTGAGCTAATGCTTGAGGTATGTGTGTGTTCTTGGTGATTAGTAAGTCTGTGAACTATATGTACTGTAGTTAAACAGCAAATTGGTTTTCTTTTTTGGTGTAATTCTGAGGGTATTACTTAAAACAATTTTCACCTCTTCTAAGGGTGCTCTGGCTTTTTCTTGTATTTGAACTTACATACATATATACATGGAGATTGGTAATGAGGAGTGGAGGATGACTGTAGATGGTTATGTGTGTGTTCAGAGAGAGGAAAGAAAGATTCTACGGGAGTGGAAGGCCTGGCTAGATCAGCTGGAGAGAGACATACTCCGTGCACAAGGAACAGAGGGCAACCTCACTGAAAAATATCAGGTAACTCAGCTGATACTGGAGGCTGACGGCTCAGATTAGGTTTGTTTAATATTGAAGACCACATTATACCTATTTTATTTTGTTTCTCAGGCCTTCAAGAACTTCCGTGTGCAGTATGAGATGAGGAAAAAACAGATAGCGACTTTGTTGCAGCCTGTGAATAAGGACGGTAAATTGTCAGTGGACCAGGCAGTGGTGAAACAGGCATGGGAGCACGTGTCTGCCCGGGTAGGCATTTCACATCATACGATCACAGTCCTTCTGTTTAAAGAAATACAGCTGCATTTTAAACTTTTCTTATTACCTATTATAAGCTGTAAGCTGGTCTCCACAAGATATAAAATGTAGTGTTTAAGTGGAATAGACATCATTCACTCACAGTTCGTTAGTAGTGAAGGAGCAGATACACAGTGTTGTATACAGAGGAACACATTGCTACAGTGAACAGTGCGGTGTCATACGTATGGAGTAAACCATCACATTCTTTTCAGTGCTTTTGGTGCTCTATTTTGTAGCTTCTGGACTGGCATATCCATTTGGATAAGTCTCTGCCAGGTCCCCTGGGAGTGATTGGAGCCTGGTTGCATCGGGCGGAGTTTGCTCTCAGAGAAGATATTCCTATTCAGCAGGCCCATGAAGAGACAGCCAACATCATCCACAGGAAGCTGGAGCAACATAAGGTATACCGTGCTGGAAATATAAATTATTTGACCTGCTGTTTTCTATTTTAGGCAGCACAGTGGTGCTACCAAGCTTTAGGCATTCTGGTTCAGTTCTGAGCTGTGTATGCAAGTTCCATGCTTGTTTCCTCAATGTCCCACTGGGTTTTTCCTTCCACCTCTTAACATCATATGACTAAATGGATTGGTTATACTAAATCGCTTCTGTGTGTGAATGTTTGTGTGCATAACATAACGCCTTGCAGGGAACTATGGGATAGGGTGTCTTCCGGCTACACACCCAGTGTTTCCAGGATAGGCTTTGAGTCCAGTGTGATCCTAACAAAGAAATAGCAGTTCCTGAAGATAAATGAATAAATACTTTTTTGATTATAACCACAGGATTACTAATAATCTTGGGTGTATATACTTGAAAAAGTACAGATTAGATCTGTCCACTGTAATCTGTAATCCCACTCAATGCTTTCATTTTTGTTGTATCTAGCATGATAGTTTAATTCTATTTTTAATTAACTTTGTTAATTAAATTCTCCAATTCTCCAATTTTTAACAAATAGCAGTTTAAATGATTGGTTATGTGCTTTTCTTTGAACATGTGAAACAGACCCAGTACTACTGCTGGTTTAGTCTATAACAAACCAAGAGCAGTCAAAACAAATCTGCATAAAATTTGTCAGTTCACATTTACGTAAAAGGATGATGAAATGTGAAAAATGAATTATAAATGTACTTTCTTCTGTGGTTAATTTTACTTCTGAGTTTGCCTAGCTGAAATTTAGTCATGTAAAACATCAGACCAAAGATGATTTGTAGGCAGATTATGGTAGATTATTAAAAAAAAAAAATGACCCAGAATGGAATTATTGGGTATTACTTGCACTAGTAATTGCTATCATATTTGTAAGTACTGTACCGAACACTCAGACAAGCCTTCCAGAAGAATAAAGCTTTGTTTGGGTTTCACAGAAATCCAGTCTCAGTGGACTGGTGCTTACGGATGCTGTCATTTTTGTCCTTCCAGGAGGTGCTAATAAATTTGGAAGGCCACAGACAGACATTTCAGCTGATTCATAGGGATAGATCAGTAAACGGGGTGCCTGTACCGCTTGAACAGCTTCAAGACTTGGCAGAAAGGTCAGATCTGATTCTTTTTAGGCTTGCTTACTAAGAATGTGAGCACACATGCAAATCTGTCAGTTATTAAAATACCACTTTCCACAGATTCAATTATGTGTCCACTTCATCTAATGTTCACCTAATTAAACTGGAATTCTGGGAAATGAAGTATCGTCTCATGGCATTTCTTATCCTGGCCGAGTCTAAGCTCAAGTCGTGGATCATCAAATATGGCCGACGGGACTCTGTGGAGTTGCTTCTACAGAACTACATTGTAAGGCCACAAGTCTGTACTGTCCAAAAGAGTCTGATCCAGACCACATCAACTGCAGATCATTCACTAATCTTTCTCTTCTTTACAGGCATTTATTGAGGGTCACAAGTTCTTTGAGCAGTATGAGACAACATTTCAGACCCTTAAGCAAGCTGCAGACATCTACATTAAGTCTGATAGCTCAGGTAAAGTCAACCTAATTATCTCCTCATGCTGCAGAATGTTTCTGTTATAATCACTGCTTGATCAATAGTTGCACTATTTCTTATGATGTCTTGTCAAAACTCGTGTGGTTCTGCATAATGTGTAAAACGAATTCAGCAATTTTTCTACAGGATTTTTTCTTCAATTATGATTACTTGTGTTTTTAATGAGTTTGTTTTCAGGTGTTTAGCTATTTGGCCTGATAGGGAGGTTCCCTACTGTATGTATTTAGACTGTATTTGGGCTGTATTTATCAGGGCTTAATTGTTCATCTCATATTCTAGGCTATAGAATCTCCTGGAGAGGTATGTCTAGGGAACCATGAGAAGCTGCTACTAGACCTTTAGACACTGTAATCAGTGTGCACTCATCGATAATTGTGCACCAATATTAATTTTTTAACACAATTCTACTCATATAGTTTCACTCTATAGATGAATTCACATGCTAACAACTACTGCCAGCTCACTCTGATATAACTCTGATTACTACAGTAGTTACACTGTGCTGTTTTATTGTTACCATAATCAAAACTGTAGTTAGTGAAGATGACGATTATGTTGTATCGCTTATTTTGCATGACTTCTAATCACAATATTTTAAACAGTGCTCTCAGTAGTATTTTTTCCCTTTATAATAGACGGAAATCTCTTAATATTTATTTAGTGTGTGAATGCACTCACGTGATTCTGTGTGGTTTCAGCTGAGGAGTGTGAGGGGATGAATAAGTTTTTAAATGAGACGATGGCACAGTGGAGAAACTTGTCAGTGGAAGTGCGAAGTGTACGCAGCATGCTGGAAGAAGTTATCTCCAACTGGGAGAAATACAGCAGCAAAGTGGCCAGTCTTCAGGCCTGGCTGGAGGACGCTGAGCAGATGCTAAATCACTCAGAAAATGACAAACGCGTATGTAGAAAAACTATAAATAATATGAAAATAATATACAACCTATGCAGTCAGTTGCTACAACTTATTGTCAGTTTGATGTGTGTTCTGAGATTTTAATTATTATTACCATTGACTATAAATGTAATTTATCATTTTACTTTTACAAATAATTCTATGATATAACTGCTAGAGTCTTTATTTAGAGTCTGGTGTCTTGGATGGTTTGTAGGAATTCTTCAGGAACCTGCCGCACTGGATACAGCAGCACATGGATATGAATGATGCAGGGAACTTCCTGATCGAGACTTGTGATGAGACTGTGTCTAGAGACCTGAAGCAGCAACTACTCCTCCTCAATGGCAGATGGCGGGAGTTGTTTGTGAAAGTGAAGCATGTATGCGCTATTTAATCTGCTGGTTCAGTGTTTAAATTACTGTGTATTACTCAATACAGGATCTAGAATACACCTTTGATTCCATGGCCTAGAGGTGAGATTAAATGCAACATTTGTCTTCATATGCAGTATGCAAGAGCAGATGAAGTGGACAAGCTAAGGAAAGACTATGAGGATGGCATCTTAGCTTTAAAGATTTTTGTAGACACATCCAATGAGAGGATGAGTACTCCTGTCCAAGTGTCCTTTTTAAACATAAGAACATTTCTTCAAGACATTGAGGTAACAATGACATCCAGGGAAGTATTCATTAATAATATAACTATTATATATAAATATAAAAAAAATTTCATATGGACCTTATTATTTCTTTCCTATAGGATATCAAACATAAAGTTCCCGCTATGGAGGCAGTGTATAAAACCTCCACGCGCAACGCCCAGCAGCTGACCAAAGACACTTCTCAGGAAGAGATCGCAGACATGCTGGGTGTGATGGAAACTATTAAAGAGGAGCTTGGCAAGGTGCTTTTCTCAGGTCCTGTTCAGACCTAGTAATAACACCTGTCTCAGGTGATTTAATCAGCTGAGATTGATTTACAATTATGGCATTGGGCGGATGCCCTTATCTAGAGCAACTTTTATCTCATTTTATATAAATGAACAGTTCAGGGTTAAGGGTTTTTCTCTAAGGCTGATCAATTGTCCACATATTGAACTACCCCTGCCCTCAACTGATTTAAACCTGGTATATTCCAGAGTTTTAATTCCTCTCCCATAAGCTCTTGTGATCACAATGTGTAATTTATATTTAGTTATTGAATGACATTTCCTAATTCAATAATTAAATCAGCACTTGAATTGCTTGATTATAAATGCTCATGGTGTCATCTAATGTGAGACAGATATTAATATCAAGTGTGAACAGGGCTTCAGTGTCTAATCTGTTCTCTAATCCATTGCATCAAAGAGGTTTGATCTTTTTACTCTCACACTAACACTGCTATGACCCTTCTGGATTTTAGATAAGGGAAAAGGTTGTGCCTTTGCAGAGAGATTCACAGGCCCTGCTACCTCCTTTAGAAGAAATGGAGAAGAACATCACTGGGTTCTACCAGTCTCTAGAGAAGGCCAGTCGCATCACCAGTTCACGTGACTCTGAGGCCCCAGGAGACTTCCAGCAGAAATGTCAGGTGATTGGGCTTGTGGGTCACTTGTAGAATATCCTGCAAAGTGACATTCAGTATAAGGCCTGTATAAAATGCTTACAAATGAAAAAGAATTCTTATTTGAAATCTGATTTGTTGCTCTTTCTTTGCTTTTCTTTGTCTTACTGTAGGAACTTGTGACATACCAGCAAAGCTGTAAAAAGTGTCTGACTGTGATAGACAAGAATCATCAGATCATAATGAAAGCCCTAGAAGGCAGCAAAACCTTGAGGCACTTGGACACATCTCTGCTACAAAAGAGGGTAGTAGATCTTCAGGCCTCCTCACAGGTGACTATTGCTCCAATTTCCTTCAATGAAGTTGGGGGTGTGGTCGCCAACAAACTCGGCTTGGCTAGCAGTCATCGACGAGATAATCACGGCAACTTTTATTGAAGATGGTGGTGTTAGTGGAGCATTCCAGAGCTTCATCTGTTTTAAGCATAGTTCTTTAGATTGTAGAGTTTAATCCTTTATACAGGAGATGATACTGTATAGCGCTGCTGCACCAGTCCCTTTAGGTACAGAGGAAGGAAGGCTTAAATTCCATTGTCGTTATTATAAGCAGGTGGTAAGATGGTCATTTAACGCCACAAATCAACTCAGAATTTCATTACAAAATAAATCTTTCACACATCTTGTAAAATCATGTATTTATAAGAAATATTGAAATGTAAGATGTTTAGGGTTGACATGAATAATTCTTAGGGGGAATTAGTTAAAGTACTGTATGAGTAATGATGAGCAATTTAAAAGTATATTCTTCCATACTAAACATGAAATTTTATAATATTTTTGTGACTTTACATAGGTAATGTATTTCAAGGCAGAATTTTATGTGTGTTGATATGCTTAAAGGCTATGGTAGAAGAAACCACTGAGTGGAAGAAGCATGTGGAAGCCAACAGCAGCTTGATGAAACGATTTGAAGAGTCTCGTCTGGAGCTGGAGAAGGTTCTTAAAATAGCCAGAGGTTGTATGACAGAGAGAGGAAACCCAGAGGATCTTCTTAAGAAGCACACAGTAAGAGAAAAATCCCTATTAAATCTTCAGTTGGGGAATTAAAGTAGGCCAAGGGGGAAATTAGCACCACAATATGGAAATAATGTCCCTGTCCCCTACATAAGCTGTGGATGCATATTTTAAAAACATATATATTTTTTTTGCAGGATTTTTTTACACACCTTGATGAACGAGTCCTTAATTCATTTCTGAAGGCCTGTGATGAGCTTACTGATATTCTGCCTGAGCTGGAACAGCAGAACCTACAGGAAACAGTCAGAAAACTGCACAAACAGTGGAAGGTCTGGTGAATTTATTATCATACAGCTAACCCCTGCATGTAACCTTCAAAACATAAAAAAAAATTGTAAAAGAAACAATTTTTGTCATTTCATTTCACAATTGAGTGGAATAAATGTTAATATTTTCACTGACAGTGGACACATTAGTAGAGTCAGTAACATAGAGTTAAAGAATTTAAAGAGTATAGGAAGTTGTGTTCAATATCCTTATTTCCGTCTTCAGGATGTTCAGACAGAGATCCCATACCACCTGCTGCATCTGAAAGTGGAGGTGGAGCGCAATCGACTTATGTCCTCTCTGCAGGAGTGTGAAGCCGAACTGGCCCGTGAGAATCGCAGCCTGCCAGGCATGGGCAGTGAGAGACTAGTGAAAGAGCACAGGGTGAGAGTCTCTCGAGCATAAAAATATTTGATTCATTATCTTGAATAGTCTTGATGTAGCATTATGGGAACCCTGTAAAAAAAAAAAAAAGACGAAATATGAATTACTTCATGCAATTTTTTAACAGAGGAGATGGTTCTGATGGTAGGTTTCTGTATACAGGCTTTTTTCAGCGACAAGGGCCCTCAGATTCTGTGTGAGAAGCGATTGCAACATATGGAGGATCTCTGTTTGAAACTGACAGAAAATGAGCAGGCACGCCAAACTTTGGAAAAAGCTAGATCTGCATTTGCTGAAGTTAAAGATGAGATCGAGAGAACTTATCAGAAACTCGTGCAGCACCCTGACAAATGGAAGGAGTTTAACACCAGGTGAGGTTTTTCTCTTATTTTTGATATTATATCGCACATGCAATCTTTTCGGTGCATCAGTAGTTGAGTACCATACAGTATACTGTAGGGCCTGCAAGATCTTCTCTTATTCATAAGTGCTAATCTAGTTTACATGTGTGTCTGATATTTTATGGTCTATGATGGTTTTCAGTATTTCTTCTTCTGTTCTGTTACAGATTTTCTGAACTGTCTGCCTGGCTGTCTTCCAAGGAAAGCCAGCTTAGAGTTTTGCGAAACCGTGCTAGTGACCCCGGTAAACTCAGTGAGGTGAAATCCACTATAGAGGTAAGACAGAAATAGTAAGTTGCGAGAATGTGGGTATATACTATATTAGACCGATGCAGCTTTGTAATTTTCTTTCATTCACTTACAGAGTTTAAGAAATGAGGCAGAGCTACAAGAAGGTAATGTGAGCTGGCTGAAATCTCGTATGGCTGTGCTAATAGAAATTAGCACTGTGAATGATGCCCAAAGGCAGGGAGTTGCCCTTACCAAACTGTCCACTGACTTCAAGAACCTTCTCAGTTCCCTCTCTGAGGTAAGACCCATCAAGACAAGTAAGCTCCTGGGGCTGCTAGTCCCTTAATAAATCAATCTTAATGTATTAATTTCCCATTAGCATATGAAGCAGATTAGTTGTATGTTTTGGAAACCATACTCACTTTGTGTGTGTATGTGTGTGTGCAGTCTGAGAAGCTGGCATTGGCAGTTGGAGATTGTGTGCAGTTCCAGGAAGAAGTGAGGAGCACTCTGGATGAACTAACACACAGTCAGCAGGAAATGCAGGCAGAGGTAACAAAGATCCTCGACTCTGAGTCTTCAAAGGAAGCTCAGCAACTGCTGCTCATTCACCAGGTACAACGAATACATATATTATAAGTTGAGTTATTTTCATTAAAGCTTAAAATCCCAGGGCATTTGTTAAGTTTGTGTCTCTCTCTCTTTTCTACCTTATAGCAACAATTGAAACGCCTACGACTGAAAAGGCGAGACATGCAGCAGCAGATCAGCAGAGGCCAGCAACTACAAGCTGAAGAGGGCCTGGGAGAGAGCCTTCAGGATGACCTGCACAAATTAGATACCACCCTGAGCCAGATGGACAAAAGCATGGAGGCACAGAAGCAGGGTCTAGAGGTGCAGTGAATTTAGGAATAATATTTTCTCTGAAAAGGAATGTGCCCTGTGTCATCTCAATTGTCATTTTAAAATGTCTAACATTATTAATAAATTAATTTTAAGTGTAAAGAGGGCAAAGGGAACTTTTTACACTTGAGAATTATAAGAGCAACTTTTCATAGTTGCTGTTTCGGACTGTGCCTACAGGCAACGCTGGCTTCTTGGCAGGAGTTTGACAGCCAGCAAGCAGCAGTGGGGGAGTTTGTGAGCAGAGCACGATCAGTCACAGAGCGGGAGATGACGTTCAGTAGCCCAGAGAGTTTAACAACAGAGCTGAAACAAGCTAAAGTGAATTTCTACTTAAAAGCATTTTTGAAAAATGAATTCATGTTCAGTATTTTCATGTTCTAATTCCTTCATTCTTCATTCTAATATATTCACTATTTTAGGAGCTGCTGAAGCAGAGTGAGACAGAGGGTAAGGTGGTGAACACACTCCTGAAGAGAGCGGAAGAGATACAGCTTGGTCCAAAAAATGCTTCTCTGCTCCAAACACAAGCTCACACCCTCAGTGACCAACTGGACCAAACTGTGACTGGCCTCAAGAAAGAGTAATACTTTCTTTAGATATGCATGACTTATACTATATGTTATAATAATTTTATATTTACATAAGTGTCTTGTAAATATAGCACAAATACAGTAAAAAAGCAAAACTCTGACTTTATATTTTGCCTTTTCTGCTTCTTCTGCTTATTTTTATTATTTATGGTAATTTACCTTTAATCTGCAAGGTTTCAGACAGTACTGTAAACGTAATGGTTGTGGAATTAATAGTTGTTTATACATTATAGTTAAATGTATGTGGCAGCTTCATCTAGCATTAGTTTTAATTATAAATTTATATAGTTTGGCTAAATAGAATAGAATAGAATATATTTTATCGTAGTTGAAACATGTGGCATGTTCAGCGAAATTGGGTGCTTTACAAATATTACACAAGATACAAGTTATGCATATTGCACAAAAGGTTACAAATATTGCACTTTTACCCATATTGCACAAAGTACAATATAGCAATTGCTCAGCAATTAGGGTGTTCGTCTAGCAAGATCACAACATTGTAGTACAGTGGAACCTCGGATTGCGAGTAATGCGGTTTGCGAGTTCCATAAGACGAGCAAAGATTTTAAATAAATTTTTACTTAAAAACGAGCAAGTCCTGGTTTGCGAGGACCATGAGTATCATGTATCACACATGCGCTTCTTGTTTTGACGCTGAGCGTCACGTGATCACAACTGAGGCAATGGTTTTCTCTCTCTTGCACTGTGGAATTGTGAGTAATCGTCTCTCCTGCTGGGTCTTAGTGCGCGTCTCTCACTGGTATAATCAACATCCGTGCACGTATGTAGAGTTTACTATAACACTGTGACCGTGTGTGTGCACATAAAACATATTTTATTTTGTGTTTGTAACCGCGTGTGTACAGCACGCGTGAACTATTTATTATGACACACGTCTCATTAGAGAGGTAAAAGATCCATTTTATCTCTCTGTCTGTCATTATATGTGTGCGCTTGCTTAATTTGACACCGTTCCCCTTCACACACACAATCTCTCCTTTATTTTTTTTAAGGTAAAGTGCAGGTTAATTGTTTTATTTTTTCTTTATATTTTGTATTAATTATTTTTAATAGTATTAATTTTTTGGGCTGTGGAATGAATAATTTGAGTTTCCATTACTTCTTATGGGAAAATTTGCTTTGATTTACGTTTTATTAGTGTTTTGGAATACAGTACGAGCCCACTTCCGGAAACAAATTATGCTCGTAATCCAAGGTTCCACTGTAGATTATAACTGAAGGACTTCACAAAGCAATAGAAAGTAGCAATGTGTGTTTTGAACAGGTGTTTTTTCACAAATCATTAGAATTTGCCATGACACGCCAAGCCACAGCCTCGTCATGATCATTTGAGCACTCTCGCATCGCATAGCCCCTCCTCTCTTTATCAGTAATCAGCTCATACCTATTTAGACCACGCTCTGACACCGCCACGTCGCCAGATTATTGAGTGCCTCACTAGCCCAATATTCCAGCGATTCATTTTCATTTTCTATTGGATTTCGACCACGTTTTGTTTCTCCCTGACCACGATTTCGGCTCTCGTTTTTTTAACTCTAGCCTTTGATACGAGCTTGGATCATGGACTTCCTCACGTCTCTCCGGCTTCGACCCCTGCCTGTTTCACGACAACGATTAATCCTCGCACCTTGCCGAGCTCTCGCTCCCTCCATCCACAGGCATTCATTGCGGAGCTCTCCCTTCACACACTGGCTCCGTGCGGCGCCGCCGCAACACAAGGCTCACGCTGCACATGCCGGCATTCATCGCGGAGCTCTACCTTCACACGCTGGTTAAGCGCACGCAACACAAGGCTCACGCTGCACACGGCGGCATAAATCTCAGCTGGCATTTTTCACTCGCGCCGGCTCTGTGCGCTTCCGCATTCACGCGCCGCTTGCGTCACGTACAACGCCCCTCGCCTCGGTGCATTCACGCCGGCACTCCGTGCTTCCACATTCCAGCGAAGTCCCTTCGCTTTCACTTTAGTGTTGAGTGTATCTGCACCTCGGATTCAAAATCAGACCCAATGAAGGACGAGCTTGCGGCCCAGGAGCTGCCCTCGGACCTGCAGGGACTCATTGACTTAGTGACCCGCATTGATGACCATAAGCAGGCACGCCGAAAGGAGCATCAGCCTTATCGCGAACCACGAACCCCAACACTTACCTTGGCCACACCCGAGCCACCCACTGAGCCCATGCAGATAGGCCGTGCACACATCTCGCCGAAGGAGCGTCAGCACCGTAGAAATGACGGCGCCTGCTTCTACTGTGGTCAGACCAGCCATGTTGTGCGATCCTGTCCACTAAAAGGCCAGGCCCCCCCGTAGTTCTGGGGATGCAGGGGGGCCCCGCATCTGTTTCTTCCCCGGACCAGCGATCATGCTTCTCCCTAACCCTGACCCATGGTGACTAATCCTATGTCACTCATGCGCTAGTGGACTCCGGGGATAATCAGAACCTAATTTTTTCCTCCACTTTTTCCGACTTCAAAATTCCCCTTACGCCCCTGCGTCAACCCTTTACGGTTCAGGCTCTCGATGGCAGCAGGCTCTCCCCTATTACTCATTGCACCAACCCTATTACCCTGCAGTTTTCAAGAAACCACACTGAAACTATTACCCTCCTAACTGGTCAAAATTCCCATGCACCCATCGTTCTGGGCCTCCCTTGGTTAAGACTGCACAACCCATACATCGACTGGGTTAAAAGGACAGTCCTGGAATTGGAGCCCCACCTGCCTCTCTTCATGTCTACGTTCAGCACCTATGGGCCGAAGCTCACTTACGCCACAAGAGGAAATCCCCGACCTAACCAAGGTACCCACAGAGTATGATGACCTTCGACAGGTGTTTAGTAAGTCACGGGCCATCTCCTTACCCCCACATCCCCCTTATGACTGTGCTATTGACCTCCTTCCAGGCACCTCGCCACCTAAGGGGCGACTGTACTCCCTCTCTCGCCCTGAGAGAGAGGCCATGGAACAATACATAAAAGAGCCACTCACAGCAGGGATCATCCGTCCATCCTCTTCTCCAGCAGGGGCTGGATTTTTCTTTGATAAGTCCCTCAAACCCTGTATTGATTATAGATGGTTGAATGAAATCATGATTCTGAACCGTTACCCTCTTCCCTTGATGTCATCGGCCTTCGAACTTCTCCAGGATGCCCGCATCTTCACCAAGTTAGATTTAAGGAACGCCTACCACCTTGTCAGGATATGGGAGGGCGACAAATGGAAGACCGCCTTTAACACACCTACCGGCCATTACAAGTATCTAGTGGTCCCGTTCGGCTTCACCAACGCGCCGGCGGTGTTACAGGCGCTAATCAATGATGTCCTCAGGGATTTTCTTAATGTTTTCGTCTTTGCTTACCTAGACGACATCTTGATATTCTCACGCTCGGTAAAGGAGCACAAGCTCCATGTGCGCCAGGTCCTGCAATGGCTACTGGAGAATAAACTCTACATCAAAGCAGAGAAATGTGAGTTTCATTGCACTTCCACGTCCTTTCTGGGATACTTCATCTCCCCTGCAGGCATCCAGATGGACCCCACCAAGGTGAAGGCAGTCACTGATTGGCCAGTACCGTCATCAAGACGCGAACTCCAGCGATTCTTGGGGTTTGCTAACTTTTATCGACGTTTTATTCGAAGCTACAGCATGGTGGCTACCCCGCTTACGTCATCCAGGATCCCATTCCGATGGAACCCCCAAGCTGATAAAGCCTTCAAGGATCTTAAGGTACGTTTCACTACGGCACCCATCCTTATATTGCCTGACCTCTCCCTCCAGTTTGTTGTGGAAGTAGACGTGTGTGAAACCGGAGTAGGGGCCATCCTGTCTCAGAGATCCACGAAAGACAATAAAATCCACCCATGCTCCTTCTTCTCCCGCCGACTCACACCCCCTGAATGCAACTACAGCATCGAGGACCGTGAACTCTTGGCGGTCAAGTTGGCTCTGGAAGAATGGAGACACTGGCTAGAAGGGGCGAACCATCCCTTCCTCGTATGGACCGACCATAAGAACCTGGAGTACTTGAAGATGGCAAAGAGACTTAACTCACACCAGGCACGCTGGTCGCTGTTTTTCTCCCGTTTTCAATTTACCCTGTCATATCGCCCTGGCTCCAAGAACATCAAGCCTGATGCCCTCTCCCGGCAATTCTCCACCCCTCAGGATACATCCACGAAGGAGGCGATCCTTCCTCCTCACTGCCTGGTAGCAACGCTTCGACTTAACATGGAGCGTCTGGTTCAGCAGACCCTCGAACGGGAACCTGGCCCAAGCACCGTTCCACCCAACAAGCTCTTCATCCCAGCTTCTGTGAGACCACAGGTGCTAGACTGGGCCCACAGTTCCAGATTGGCTTGTCACCCTGGGGCTGCACATACGGAAACAAGACGACTAACCGCTCCCCTGAGGGTCTCTTTCAACCCCTCCCCATCTCCCACCGCCCCTGGTCGCACATCTCCATTGACTTCGTCACTGGCCTACCACCTTTCCAAATCAACACCTGCATTTTAACCATCATGGACCGTTTTTCTAAGTCGGCGCATTTCATCCCACTACCCAAACTCCCATCTGCCAAAGAAACAGCCGAACTCCTGATTAATCATGTCTTTCAACTTCACGGACTTCCCGTTGACATTGTCTCTGACAGGGGCCCCCAGTTTTCTGCTCAGTTCTGGAAGGCTTTTTGCAACCTCGTCGGCGCCAATCCCAGTCTCTCATCCGGATTTCATCCCCAAACTAATGGCCAAACAGAACGAGTGAACCAAGAGTTGGAGAAATCCTTAAGGTGCATCGCTTCTCGGGATCCGTCCTCCTGGAGTCGCTTCCTACCCTGGGTTGAGTACACCTACAACTCGCTCCCTACCTCCTCCACAGGCATGTCCCCCTTCCACTGCTGTCTGGGCTATCAACCACCCCCCTTTCTGTCCATGAAGAGGAAGTAGTTGTACCCTCAGCCCAAACCTTTATCGTCGTTGCAAAAGAACATGGCAACATGCCCGCCATCAGCTCCTACTGATACACTTCTACTGATACACTCTAGCATCGCACCGCCCCTCCTCTCTGCACACCTGGATGCTATCAGTAATCAGCTCATACCTATTTAGACCACGCTCTGACACCGCCACGTCGACAGATTATTGAGTGCCTCACTAGCCCAATATTCCAGCGATTCCTTTTCATTGTCCATTGGATTTCGACCACGTTTTGTTTCTCCCTGACCACGATTTCGCCTCTAGTTTTTTGACTCTAGCCTTTGATATTTCGTGTTGCCAACTTCTTACCTGTTTACGACTACGAGCTTGGATCACGGACTTCCTCACGTCTCTCCGGCTTCGACCCCTGCCTGTTTCACAACAAAGATTAATCCTCGCACCTCGCCGAGCTCTCGCTCCCTCCATCCACACTTGGCATTCATCGCGGAGCTCTCCCTTCACACGCTGGCTCTGTGCGCCGCCGCCACAACACAAGGCTCACGCTGCACATGCCGCCATAAATCTCAGCTGCCATTTTTCACTCGCGCCGGCTCTGCGCGCTTCTGCATTCACGCAACGCTTGCGTCACGTACAACGCGCCTCGCCTCGGTGCATTCACGCCGGCACTCCGTGCTCCATATTCCAGCGAAGTTCCTTTGCTTTCACTGCAGTGTAGAGTGTATCTGCACCTCGGATTCAAAATCACCGCCTTATCTGCTTCATTGTTCACAAGCATTCATAAGCGCCGCTGCATTTGCTCACCCTGCCTGCACTTGGATCCATCACGCCCCTAGCGAGCCTGACAGAATTATTATTAGTTGATTATTAATTCATTAATCAGTAATCAAGATCTGTACTTTTATTACTATGCTTAATTTGTAATGTTTGAGATCATATTTTATATATTGTCTTGTTTAAGTGTGAAGACTCTTGAGGACATAAAACTTCAGTGGGACTCATTTGGGAGTGAATTTGAGGCGTTCTCCTCATGGATCTCTGAGAAGGAAAAGGAACTCGACTTGCTAAAAAGCTCCAGTGAACCACTAGAGCAGCAGATTAGTACTGCCAAGGTACAGTTACGGTTCTAGTTGTTGTTGTTGTTGGTCTTTCGTACGGTTCTAGTATGTAGTATTAAATAAATTACTTTTGATCAGTGAATAATAATGCTTTGTTTGTCTTTTTGTGGTGGGCAGGCCGTGACCGAAGAGCTACAAGAGCGAGCAGAAATTCTGTCTCAACTAGAAGACAGGGCACAGGCTCTATCCCAATTTGTATCGTCAGGAGAATCTGCACGAATCAAAGCTCGTCTGACGCAGATTGGCAGGTACTGGGAGGAACTCAAGGAGAGCATGGAGCATCTGAATGGACAGTTGATAGAGAGCTGCAGTCACCACCAAAAGTTTAATACAAACCTTCAACAGGTAGATTTTCAAATATTATTATTATAATTATTACACCATGTTCCAAATTATTACACAAATGATAATTTCCCTGATTTTCATAATTAGTCAATGCAAATGACAGTCAGTATAATTTTCAAGTCATCAACCATTAGGGTATAAT
>JAOTQY010000002.1:13954194-13968064 GCA_026413445.1 Dolichallabes microphthalmus
ATGAGTTTAATTTAAAAACTAAACATTTAATGTTTATGACACTTACATCCAATTTGCATAATAATTTGGAACGCGGTTATTGTTGTTATTATTATAAATCAGTATTATTTGCTGAGTCTCTGACTCCAACGTATTTCAAGGTGCAATCAGAGATTGAGGCCATTCAGAAGAAACTGGACACACCTCTCGGATCCTGCGCATCATCATCTGACATCTATAAAGCTCTGCAGGACCACATGGTATTATTCATAATAGCAAAATCACAACCTTTAAAATATTGATGTCAAGACAAATAAATGTGCATGAACAATGTCTATGTTTCTGTTTTGTTTTTCAATCCGTATTTTGTTTTTTTTAGGATGTGTTCCAGTCTCTGGAGAAGGTAAAGGCCACCTTGCTGTCGCTGTGCGCTGGGGCTCGTAGGCTAAGTGAGCGAGAAAAGGCAGATAGAGCAGTAACAGTGCTGCAGCAAAGCTACGAAGAGAACCTTAAGCAAGCCAAAGACAAACACAGCCATATGGAAAGTCTGTTGTCTCTCTGGCAGAAGTATGTTAACTGAGTTCATTTACAATGTTTCTGTCCAAGTCTGTTATACCTTTAAAAGACGTACCACAATATTATGGCTCTCATCTTGATTTTGTTTTTATAATCCTTCTCAGGTTGGAAAAAGACTTCTGTTCTTTGCAATCATGCCTTGAGGGCTGTGAGTCTGTTTCTTCTTCTGCAACCCAGTATCTCACTGTTGACAAGACAAAGCTTCATGCAGAGCTAATGGAGTTGAACGTAAATAAAAAGGCTCTTTTATCTTATATTCAGAAATTTGGAACATTGGTGATAATAAAATTTCTCTTTTCTAGCACCTTCACTCTGAACTACAGTCCTTAAAGTCACTATATGATGGACTCCTGACTGAAGCTCCAGCCCTGTACCCCACTGCATCAGATGAACAAGTGAAGACACTTAAAGAAGACCATGAGCAGCTGAGGAAAAGATGGAGCTCTCAAATTACAAACATACCCCACAGGTACAGATGGGTGGATGATGCTACGATATCTGACCTACAGTAAAGGTTATTATTAAGGTGTCATGTCTTTACAGGATTCAGGTTCTTCAAGATCATATGTCACGTGTGGAAGAGCATGAACAAGAACTGCAAAAGTTTTTCAAGTGGGGAGAGTCTTTTCTCTCATCTCTTCATTCATTCTCCCAAGTGAACATTACAGATTTGCAGCCGATTGCCGTAGAGATAAAGGTATGTCTCATCATCGATCTTATCAGTATGGCATCAATAGAAAAATTTTAACATTGTAAAAAATAAATTCTATTTCGTCCATGGCAGGAGAAGGCAGACGAGCTTCAGAGTGAGAACAGTGAAAGAGAGCATCTCCAGCAGCAGACAGAGTCCCTGTGTGCCTCCTGTGACCCTGTGGAGCAGCATCATCTACAGAACCGTCTGGAAAACAGCTTGCAACCCTACATGCAGGCACAGCAGCTGGTTATGCAGCGAGGTGAGAGTGTAGAGAAGCTGGAGGCTTTCCTGCAGACACACAATGTGGCTGCAGGAGTCCTCCGAGGCCTCAGACACACGGTGGAGAGTGCTGGTAGCTGGGACAGGAGCCGTGTGGATGAACTGCAGCGAGATCTGGAAGGAATCATTCCTGATATCAGCCGTCTGGAGTCACTAGCTATAAGTCTGGACAGCAGCCTATGCAAAGCCCATCTCCATCTGGTTGACGCAAAGGAGACTCGCACCTTGTGCCGGTCACTGGCTGACCGTTTAAGTACAGAGCTTGATGGAGTGAAGACCCTTCTTGGTTCCAAGCAGAGCGAGGCAGAGGCTCTTGGGGCTCTCTGGACCTCGTTTAGACAGCGGAAAGAGCAGCTGCTCAAGAGTGTGGAAGACATTGAGGAAAAGGCAGACCAGCAGAACCTTAAAGAGCCCAACCTTCTTACATTACAACAAAGGTACATGTTTGTTAAAACATAACTTAACACTTAATTTTTTGATGTTGTCAAGATTTGTTTTTAAATTGAAATTATGCATGAATTGTCATATAGGCTGCGGTTCTTTAACCAGTTGGAAGATGAACTGCAGTCACACCAGCATGAGGAGCAGTGGCTCAGGGATAAAGGGCAGCAGCTGTCCCACAGAGATGCCGAGCTAGCAGGAGAGGTGTTGAGGGAGCTCAATCTCCTCTCGACCACCTGGGAGGATACCAAGAGACTTATTACAGAAAGGTGACTTGACCTTTTCATTTCATTTTCATTCGATTTTCATCGAATCATGCAATACTGTACAGTTTATACTAATTCTTTCTTAAATTATAAGATGTTTTAATCTTATTACTTACTTTTTAGGCAGGAGCAGTGCACTGCCATAATTGAGCTTATGAAGGACTATCAGAGTCTAAAATCCTCTATTAATACAATAGTGGAAAATGCAGAGACTGTAGCTGTCATCAAACTTGGGCTAAAGGACCAGGAAGACACCAGGAGGTCCCTGTCGAAGGTGAGTCTTAATGCATGTTGTTGCTCCATTAAAACAGCTGCCACCTTATAAGATGGTGCATTTCTACTTACTGACTATTATTGACTATTTCGACTATTGACTTTTATTGAAGACTATTGCACTTCCTAAACAAATCCTGGTAAATGTGATTATTTTCTTTCTTTAATTAGCATGAAGCAATTAAGATGGAACTGACAGCTAATCAGGGAGAACTGGACCGCTTCTCAAATAAAGCAAAGCAGCTGGTTTGTGAATTGAGCAGGATTCCAGACTGCCAGACTCAAGTGATAAAGACAGAGATGGAAGCTGTTGTGGACCAGTGGCTGGATGTAAGTGTGTGGCCACACACACACAAAAAAAAAGCTTTTCCACTCTTTTTAAACAAAAATATTTCGTGGTTAGGTCATTTCAAGATCAGTTTATTTCCTTTCTACCTACAGGTATCTGAAAGAATTGAGGACAACCTTGACAAACTTAGAAAGAGTTTCTCTACATGGGAGGATGTTTACCATATGAATGAGGAACTCGATAGCTGGTCTAACAGCAGTGTGATGGAACTCACAGACAGCCTTAACAAGTTCAATGACAGCCAGAAGACTGAAAATCGCATTGCTGAAGTCAAGGCATGTGTCATGATGGAATCATGTAGCGCTTACATCATATTGTAATGAAGCTGATTGTGCTGGATCTAATGTTTATCTACTTGTCCAGAACGAGGTGGAACAGAAAGAGCAGATGTTAGAAACAGTACATGCCAAAGTGTTGGAGCTGAAGCAACTTTGTAATACCAAAGACCTCCCAACATCCCTGCAGGTATGGGTGGTAATACAGATCCATGAACATGTACTGTAGGTTGGCGTGAATTGTATGGTTGTACCTTTATTCTCAAATTCTTTGGCAGGTCATGGAGGCTGACCTCCAGAAGAAGATAAACAATGTGCAGGAGTTGTGTGCCCAAGCACAAAACAATCTGAGTGATTTCTGCTCTCAGAAAAAACAGCTAGAGGATTTCTTGTCGCAAATGACCGAATGGCTGAAGACTGTGGAGGGCTCTTTGCAGGATACAGCTTCTGGATCACCTCCAGAAGAGATCTGCAGAGTGAAGGTGCAAATGTTGAATTAGATTTAAATTGAACCTGGGTTTGACACTGATATTGTATCTTAAATTGTGATCATTAGTCTTCAGAGTGAACCTTTAATTAAGTGTTTTTTAACCTATTCTAGGATATACAAAAAGAGCTGCAGAACCAGCAGACAAGTATAGACTCATCGCGAGAGAGTCTGAACACTCTTTGCAGGAAGTACCCTTCTGAAGAGCTGTCTTGCCTTGGGACTTCTTTAACTGATCTCATCAAGAAATATGAAGCTGTCAATCAGCTGTGTGTTAAAAGGTTGGGATCAATGCAACAAGGGCTACAGCAGCTCTTTAGTGGTGAGAGTTATTATTCTCTAATTGAAATCAGTGAGCTTTTTTGCTATTAATACTGGAGAATATATAATGGTTTGTGCTTATTGTTCGTTATCCATCTTCACACTGCACTGCTCTCTCTTTATCTAATATCTCTTTAGATCTTTTGAAACAGTTTCACACTTGGCTGTCCGGACAAAAGGATATAGTGAGAGAATGCTCGGATTACTCTGGGGACATCAGTGTTGTCGAACGCAAATTACAGAAGCTGAAGGTACAGCTCTTTCGAGTCATACATTATATATCACTTCATCCTACAGTATATCATGTTATTGTGTAAAGATTGCATTCCTTTAAAACTCAGTTTTTATTATGCCTTTTACCTTAAAATAAGTTTTTTTTTTTTTTTTTGTGTGTGTTCTTGTGCTTTTTAGGGGGCTCTAGAGAGGGTAGAGGATGGAGAAAGGCGGTTAATGGAAGTATGTCAGGAGGGGGAGAAACTGCTGCTTCACCTACCTAAGGCCAGTGCTGGCCAAGTGCAGCAGAGCCTCTCATGCATCCAGCAGGACTGGGATAGTTATGTGGAACAGTGCAAACTGAGCCAACAGAGTCTTGAGGAAAGTGCTACTTTGCTTAATGGGTGAGGACCCAATTGTTTTTACATGATATTGAGTTTTTTGTTGGGTTTTTTATGTCGTGGTAGGTCAAGTGTTGGATTTCTCTCTAGGTAAATAACCTTTTTTTTAAAAACATATATACCTAATGGAAGGGGTAAATTCTGTTTTATGTGCATATACCAATCTATACAGCTTTGAGAACAATCTGCAGAGACTGACTCGCTGGCTAGAGCGTATGGAAGTAAGATTAAGCACGGAGCTGCCTGAAAGCAAGCATGCCGAGCAGGAGAAAACATCACTAGAACGAGTTGAAGCGTTTTATGAGGAGGTTCTGAAAGAAAGGTCAGATATTACTACTATTGAGGAATTTCTGTGTATTCTTTACATAAGTGTTGTCTATGCAAATCCTGTAATACATGTTGGGGGGGAAAAATCGATGCAGAAATCAGGAATTTATTTTATTCCACTTGTGTATATTATTCTGTATCATCTATTTATACAGTGTATTTAAATATATATATATTCTTGTAGGGATTCCTTTGAGAATCTGTGTCAAGAAGCACAGACTTTGAATGAGGGAGGTCATGGAAGTGGTTCTGAGTTGCGGGTGTCGACGCAGCTACAGATGCAGCAACAGACTCTGCTGAAAGCAGTAAGAGAGCGTCTACGCAGCTGCCAACTCAGCCTGCAGGAGCAACAGTCTTTTGATGAGACACTGCAGACTACATGGGCCTGGCTCAGTAATATACAAGAACGACTCTCAGCACTCAGCAGCACCTCTGGCAACAAAGAGACTCTCGAAAAGAGGTTGGGGCTTGTACAGGTACGTACCGTAATCTCATTGTATTTACTCATCACACTTCACTAAGAAATTGTACCTTCTGCAGTTGTATTGAAAAACTGTTTAAATGTGTTACAGGATATCTTGTTAATGAAGGGAGAGGGAGAAGTGAAGTTGAACATGACAGTAGGAAAGGGTGAGCAGGTTGTGAAGAACTGTAGTAAAGACAAACAGAAGGCCATCCGCTCTCAGCTTCAGAGTCTGAAAGATTCCTGGGCTAACATGCTTATGACTGCCATGAGCTGTCACAGGTATGGGTATGGCTAGTGGTTCGAGTGTGAAATCTTGTAATTTGCTGCATATATAAATAGTAAAATGATAAATGGAAAAATAAGAAGAAATATACTAATATATATTGGTGTCCATATGTGTGTATAAAACAGTCGTTTGGAGTGGACAGTGACACAGTGGAGCAGCTATCAGGAAGTGAAAGCTCAGCTGCAGCAGTGGATGGACACAGTGGAACAGGAGATTGAAGTCTCACTTCCTCAGCAGCCTGGATTGAAAGAGAAAGTTTCTCTGCTGGAGCGCCTTCGGGCCATAGAGGCTGATATTGATAGTCACTCAGCAGCACTCAGTCGCCTGAACAAGAAGGCTACAGAGCTGTTCGAGAAGACTGGAGACCAGGTCTTTGCAGAAGAGCCTAGAGCAGAACTCAATGCCCAGTTTTCTGACATCACAGCAGTTATCAAGGTAAAGTTGATGCCTCCTCAAATATGCATACACACAAGATGTGTATGATGTGCAGTGATATGCTTGTTATGACTACCTGTAAGGAAAAAAATAAAATAAAATGACGCACAACAAAATGTACTAAAAGTAAGCACATCTGTTATGCTACTGTAAAATACATACACACACTATATCTATCTATGTTACTAAGCAATGTTGATAGAGCCCAAGTGTTGTCATTTCCTGTAGAGTAAGGTACAGCAGATGGGTGAAATAGTGAAAGAGCATGAGTTGTATCTGGAGGCTGTGCGAGATATGAATGACTGGCTGACGTCTGCTAAAGAGGAGATCCAACGTTGGTCTGACATGTCCGGAGATGCTGCCTCTGTTCAAAAGAAACTCTCCAGGGTGCAGGTAAGGGTGTGCAATGTCAATTACACTTACTTGTGTAGTTACATTATAAATTAATTGCCAGTGTGTGACTTTCCTGTTCGGTTTCAGGAGCTGTTGAACTCCAGGAAGCAGGGCAGGGAGAGACTGGAGCGAGTTCAGCGATGTGGCGCTGCAGCACGTGATCACACCTCCACAGTTGGGTGTGAGGCTCTAGAGAGGGAGGAGGCAGGGCTGGTTTCTGCTTGGGAACAGTGGGAACATGGGGCCAAACATGTGCGCTCTGGCCTAGAGGCCACCCTCGCTCAGATGGCCAGCTCAGATCAGGAGTTCAGCAGTTTGGCTGCACAACTGGACAAGGACCTGGAGGAATTTAGCAACCGGCTGCACGAATGGCGTGGAACACTGCAGCAGGTGGAAGGCATGGACACCGCCGAGGAAGCTGTGCAGGCCTGGCAGATTGCCAAGGTACAGGATCTCTAATTTCTAAACATTACAAAAGGGGATACAGTGGCGTAGTGGCCTCACACCTCAAGAGTCTGTGTTTAATTCCTGCCTCGGGTGTGTGTGTGGCGTTTCTAAGTTGGTTTCCTCTGGGTATTCCGGTTTCCTCCCACAGTTAAAAGGCATGAAGAGTAGGTTAATTGGCATTCCCAAATTGTCTGTAGTGTGTGTGTGTGTGTGTGTGTGTGTTCTGTAATGGATTGGCACCCTGTCCAGCACCCCGTCTCCAGGGACAGACTGCAGGCCCCCGCATCCCTGTATACAGGATAGAAGATGAAGATGATATTTGGCATATTTTAAGACATAAAATAACAGATTTATACCATTGTCATGATTTATACCACTGTCATGATGATTGAGTCACCATCTTCCCTGATTTAAATTTTAAGCAAAACTCTTATGTCACTTTATATCAGGATACCCTGGATGCATTACTCAATTCAGAACCCATGTCAGACAGTCTGAAGTCACAGCTGAATGACCTCTGCCGTTTCTCCAGAGACTTAGGAACGCACTCTACACGGGTATCCACCCTCATCAAAGAATATAACAGGTGAGCAGTTATATAAAACATATAAAATAGAAGGTTTAGGGTCATAATAATATAAAAAACAATATGGTACAAATAAGATATTCCCAGGACACCTACAGTATAATACAGTATAAGGACTTTCTCTTTTCTGCTGCAGCCTCAGTCTGCAGGCCTCCCGGGAATGCCAAAGAAAAGAGAAGCTGCTGGAGCAGAAGTTTCGTGCGTCTTTTCGAGAGTTTCAGCAGTGGCTGGTCAATGCTAAAATCAACACAGCCAAGTGTTTTGATGCCCCTCAAAATCTCAGTGAAGCATCATCTAGTCTTCAGAAGATCCAGGTACTATAGGGATACTATAATTACTACATATACTGTATGAACAAAATACTTTTCTATTCACATGCCTTTTCATAGAAAATTTTAAATATAAATAGATATAAATTACTATTGAGTTCTTTATGAAAATTAGTTATTCGCAATACTTTAGAGAATTAACAGTAACAAATTTGTCACGGTGATGTGCAGGATTTCTTGAGTGACAGAGAGCAAGGACATGGTAAGCTAAACGCACTGGCTGCTAGCGGAGACCTGCTGATCATCATAGCGCCTAAAGAGCGAGTGAATGCCGTCCGAGCTAAAGTGAGCAGCGCTCGAGAGGACTGGAAGACACTCATGACAAACCTGCACCAGAGAGAGACTGCTTTACAAGTATAGTTTCTTAAATGATATGCCTCAACTAATTACTCTGTTCGAAAAATCTTATTTTGTCATGTTTTGACAATAATACTGTATATGTGAACAGTGTTATAAATTATATGTTGTCACACGTTATCTATGACATTTGTTATATTTACCCAAATAAGTCAATAGTGTGTGTTTTGTGGCAGAATCTGCAAGCACAGATGAGGGATTTTGAGTCCAGTGTGGAGCCACTGCAGGATTGGCTGAACCAGACGGAGGCTGTAGTGCAGGAAAGCAGTAGTCGCCTTCATGACCTCCCAGCCAAGAAACACGAGCTTCACAAACTCCAGGTATAGTACGCCAAATTGTGTGTGGGGCTTCCATACCTACACAGACACAAACATAGCATCACATCTGTCACTGGTGAGAGTGATCAGTGCTCTTTCATCTTTATTTAAGGTATAATGTATTTAGAATTTTAGCGTTTATTCATTTGCACACTGCATTCATTGAAACTTTAGATCCATCCAACTTTTGCTGTCATTCTACGTACCTACTGTAAACCTAGCTATCTTATCAACTATGTAAGCTATCAGTAGCTTTTATTTAGGATTAGTTCTTATCTAAGCCTTGTTGGAAGCTTGCTTTTTTATTTATAGTAAGCATTATGTGATTACTGTTCATTTTATATGTATATGTAAGTCCACAAGTTATAATTGTTTTTCCTTTATAATTATTAAATTTTATAATTAGTATAATTATACAATTAGTATTACTTAATACACATTAAATTGCAAAGAACTTGCAAATCCTTTGGTTTTTATTCTATATGCTTAATAGCATTAATAATCTACAGTATATACAAATATACAGGTAGGAATTTTACAGATAGACTCCATTTCAACGTTCACACACCATAGAAACAACACCTATACTTTGCTTAGCCTCAGCTTTGCATCTTGCTTTAATGCATTTCAAGCTCCTTGTCAGTTTGGCTCAATGTTTGTCTAACGTTAACCTCTTCAGCCTGTTTCCATGTATCCATCTTAACACATCAGTCTTACTAACGGTGGAGAACTGTGCTTCAGTCCTAAGCTGCATGCTTGTGCTAACGTGCCTGTGCGTTTACAGTCTGTGCTTGAGGAGTTGGCCTCACAGGAGACTCAGCTGAGCAGGCTGAGAGAGAAGGCCCAGCAGCTCTGGGACAGACACATGGCCGGAAAGGGCTTTGTGCACCGTGTTTCGCAACTCTCTGCTCAATACTTAGCTTTAAGCAACCAGACCAAGGTAAAGTCTGTCTGCCTACTGCCAGTCTGACTTCTCTGCTTCCTGCCAGGATATACTGTTAGATTTTGTCCAAAAGGAAGATCTAAAGTTCAGATTAAATATACTGGCATGTGCAGATAGTAATAGCAGATTTTGTATGCATTAAATACAGTTATATACCCTGTAGTTATAGCAGGTATTCTATTATATCTTGCCCTGAAACAAGATGATATTATTTGTCTTAGGAAGGTACATTGTGCATGGATAGGGTGAAGCAAACCTGGATCATTAATAACTAATTAACAAAGACAACTTGTGCAGTGATCAACTATACAGATGAATGTATTAACATATGTATTTTGTGATCCGCTTAACACATAAAACATTGTAAAAAGAAATGGAAAATTGTTAATGCCTAAATAAGTGATTACCAACCTACAGTACAGTATATTCTGTCAATTGTTGCTGATGAATGTGATGTTACTGTAATATGCTGTACCAGGAAAAAACCTCCAGGATTGAAAGGATTGTGTCCGAGCACCAGCTTTTCTCTCAGGGTCTGAAAGAACTGCAGAACTGGGTGGCAGATACCAGTCACATGCTGCAGTCGTACTGCACACCAACAGCAGATAAGAATGTGCTGGATAGCAGGATGATCAAACTTGAGGTGCACTGATAAACGTTTTATCATGGTTGTCGTACGCTTGTATAGTATATGTTTTCTTGTTTACCAGCTATAAATACTTAAATAGTGACAACGTTTTTTTTGTGTGTTTCTTTCAAGGCCTTGCTTACAGCTCGCCAGGAAAAGGAGATCCAGCTGAAAATGTTGGTCACTAGAGGTGAGTCTGTGCGGAGGAACACGTCAGCTGAGGGAGTGCCTCTGGTCTGTAAGCAGATTGAGGACCTGAAGGACTCATGGGACAGCCTGCTTTCTGCAGCCATTCAGTGCAAGAGGTACTGTACAGTATGTGTACTGTGCTCGCTTTTAATCAGCCTAATTAAAGACTAATTAGAGAATTTCCATTCTTTTGAAAGAAAGAACGAAAGATTAAGCATAAGGGATTCACTGTATAACTGAAACAGATTTGAATCCTTGTTTCTTTTTAACATGCTATTGGAATTAACTTGTTTGTGACATCGCAGTCAGCTGGAGGGAGCTCTTTCACAGTGGACCAGTTATCAGGAAGATGTGCATCAGTTTGTGAGCTGGATTGAGAGTGTAGAAGAAAGTCTCAACTCCACAGACAAGCAGTGCTCTGAGATGAGAGATAAAGTTGCCAACCTGGGCAAGGCCAAGGTATTGTTATTATATCATTGCATGTACTGTACATTTCAACAAGTACACTGCCTGGCCAAAAAAAACACTTGCAGATTCTATTATTTCATTGGACCATTTTTAGCTTTGATTAAATGGTGCATTTGCCACATCATAGTTTTGACGACCTTATGTACTGTAGTGTCACAGCTTATTATTTATGCACGTCCAAAGTTGGAGTAAATTTTTTTGAGATTTTGCATTGATGATGGGAGAGTCAGCCCATGTAAAATCTGCTCCAGCACATCCCAATCTCCCAGAACCACTCGTATTAAATGCAACTGTGATTTCTACTGTCGTTTTTTTATGATGCTACTTGATCAAGAGTTTAAGTTTCGGTTCACTACCATCCCTCCATTTCTTAATAATTTGTTGGACTCTTCTTAACCTAATTCAAATCATTTCAGTCATCTCCTTAGTTGTTTTCTTTGCTCGATGCAAGCCAATAATCATTCCCGTCTGAAACATGGTAGCATATTTTCCTCGAACAGAGGATACATCTTCCAACATGGTTATTTAAAAAATGAGAAGCTACTCAAATCATAAGTTAGGGTTATTGTTGCTAGGTCTTTCACTCTTTTACCCGAAATTGTTTGTATTTGTATTAATTTATTTATTATAAATTGTAAGAGATAATTAGGAATTATTTCAAAATACATATACACTATAGCATTTTGGATATTTTTTGAGTCTGCTTCACATACTGTATGTTATTCTGATTTATTGTAGTTGCTGTATGAGGATGTCCTGAGTCACAGCTCTGTCCTGGACACCATCTCTGTGAAAGGGTCCAAAATGGCAGAGCACTATGTCACCCAGTTGGAGATTCAGGACTTGCAAGAGCGATTCAAGAGCGTTAAAGACAGGGCCCAGGTACATTTCTAAGCACAACTCTCGACCACAAAATGAGATATATCAGATATAAACCTGATGAATTATTAACCACAAGAGCTTGGCTTTCTCTTTATTCAGGCTGGGGTGGGAAAGGCAGAGGAGCTGTTGGTTGCGCATCAGGAGTACCAGAACAATCTGCATGAATTTAAAGACTGGTTGGAGCAGCAGCAGGAAAAACTCAGTTGCTACACCCAGCTAGAGGGAGATGTTGATTCCTTGGAGGAAACTCTACATGAACTTCAAGTAAGAGAACAAAAGCATACCAATTTTCTTTTTGCCTCACCTAATGGTACATTAATAGCACCATTTTCAGTAATAACAAATATAAGTATGTCATATATATAAATAATTATTTACACAGAGGCAGGTATTTGGTATTGATTAGATAGCTTTTTGGAAAACATTATTATACTGCATGACAGAAACCAAGACAGTCGTGATTTTGTGATAAAATCCCTCATTGACTACGAATCTGATATGCTTGACCATCTATAGGAACTGCAAGTGCATTGCACACAGGGACAGGCTCTGCTAAACACAGTACTAGTGAGTCGAGAGCAGGTTATCCCATGGGGAATACCCCAATTAGAGGACCGCCACCTGGAGACAGTGCAGCAGGAGTGGGGCTCTTACCAGACCCGTCTGTCTGAAACAAGATCTCAGTTAAACAGTGCCATCGCCAAGCTACGGCAAATGGAGCAGAAGTTTCAGCGCCTTGATAACTGGTTGAAGGGAATGGAGAATAAAAGTCAGCTGCGCAGTTGCAGGCGTTCTGATAAATCCACCAAAGAGGCCCAGCTAGAGCTGCTAAAGGTTTGTAGAGCCATTTTAACGATGCTGGTGTTTTTTGACCTTGTGTTAAATGTCTATGTTTACATTTACTGTACATGTGTACATTTTATTGTGTTGTGCAGGGATGGAATGAGGAGGTCCTGGCCTACCAGGAGGAAATAGAGGGATTAAGTACCCTTGCCCAGCAAGTCTTAGAAGAAACACATATTAGTAGTCGTATCAGTTCTAGGGCTACACAACTTACCTCACGCTACCATGCCCTGCTTTTGCACCTGTCTGTAAGATACTGTATATGCACTTACTGTACATGTATTGAACGCATTCACATATAATACAGTATAGTACATATGGCTCTTACATTTTAATACAGGAGACAATCAAACAACTGAAGGAGGAGGTATCTGGCATTGAAGAAGCCTATAGCATCTTCAGTACTTTTTCTGACTGGCTGATCACAGCACAGAAAAATTTTAGCAGTGTCGCCGTTAGCATTGATGCTATCGATTGTGTTGCCATGGAGAAGAAAATAAAAAAACTAGAGGTACAACTTAAGACAAAGTTTTTTTAATCCTGTGTTAGCTTGCTAATAATATTATGCCTTTTGTTGTACATATTCTTTATTATCTCATTCTGTTGACTCAGGCTCTGCAGGGTGACATGGAGCTGGGGCATACTTACATGAAGACTGTGCGGGAGAAGACAGAGCGAGCTATGATATTCCTGGAGGAATCAGAGGCAGAGCAACTGAAAGAGGAAATAAATGGTCGTCTCTCTCAGCTGGAGGGGCTAATGGGAGATCTCAGGTCTGAGCTCAGTGCTCAGGAGAAGTGTATTCAGCTATCTAAAGACTTTCTAGACAAGTATAAGGCACAGACCCAATGGCTTAATGAGATGAAGTCCCTTCTGGTCTCCTCTGTGGAACTTAAAGCAGAACTTTACCAAAAAAAGGCCCAGTTAGCCAAGTACAAAGTGAGTGTGCTTGTGCTTTATATACCCTATGTATTTTTTTTGCATTCAGTCTCTAAGCTGGGCCTAGGAGACACTCTCATTCTTGTTTTAACAGTCTCTATTATGTGTTTTTATTTCCCAATAGACAATCCAACAAACTATGCAATCTCATGAATCATCTGTGAAGTCCGTCATTGAGAAAGGAGAAGCTCTTCTTGAAATTGTCCATGATCCCACTGTCAGTGAGAATATGACCGAGCTGCAAAATGATTATCAAGATCTATGCAACAAAGCCAAGGTATTGGCCTGGGAAGGCTTGGATTTCTGAGGTTCTGAGTTAAACATATACTCAGCAAAAAAAGAAACGTCCTCTGACTTTCAACTGTTTTTACTTTCAGTAAACTTAATGTGGAAATATTTGTATGAACACTAAAAGAGTCAACACCATAAGACATAAACTAAAATGTTTCACAATGTGTCCCTGAATGAAGGGAGGCTCAAA
>JAOTQY010000002.1:13980453-13993395 GCA_026413445.1 Dolichallabes microphthalmus
GTTGTTGATCTTTCGGCTGCTCCCGGCAAGGGGTCGCCACAGCGGAATATCCAGTCCGCACAACAACTTGGCACAGCGCTTGGGACCGGCACTGCATCCAGTGGCTGGGGGGGTGTGGGCACTGGCTGGAATCTGCTATAAAGTCATGGAAATAAATAAAATCTTATTAAGCATTGTTTAAACCATGTAATTAAAACCATGTAAATTTCTTAGTATATGATTATGTAGAGCTGGGCGTGTACAGCATATGATTATGTATAGTTGTATGTGTAACTGTATAAATAATAATAATAATAATAATAATTATTATTATTATTATTATTTTCAATTTGTACTGTTTAAATTGGCTGAATTGGACTCATTTTGGTATATATTCCTCTTTAAACAAGGCCTAAACATGTATGATATAATACTATGCTAAGGAAAATGTGATTTTAGTTGTACTAACTCTTCCTCATGGCATGTTCTCCAAGTACTTGGAGTACCTCCTGGTACTCCGGTTTCCTCCCACAGTCCAAAGACATTCAGATTAGGCTAATTGGCGTTCCCAAAATTGCCCTGAGTGTGTGAATGAGTGTGTGAGTGTGTATATATGTGTGTGCCCTGCGATGGATTGGCACCCTGTTGGGTGTACCCCACCTTACATGACACAATTAAAGCTTAAAGCAGGACAGAAAAGTTACTGAATACACACGTGTTGAAAGATTAGGGGTTGTGCATATATATACTAATGTTTGGTATTCTTTTCTAGCATTTGTTGTCAGACATGGAGAGCTTTAAGCAGCAGGTGGATGCAGTGCAGGCCTGTCAGAGTGCACTCCGCATGCCAGAGGAGGTGGTAAACAGCCTGTGTATCTGTCGTACAGCTCTTAACCTGCAGCAGGAAGCCAGCCAGCTGCAGCACACTGCCATCCAACAGTGCAACATTCTTCAGGTATGAAGCAATGCAGAGGAAATTTATGAACACCAAATTTTAATGAGTTTAAGTTTAGACTTTTGGAAGAGAACAAGAAAAGCATAATTATAATAATTGTGTATATTAAATATGCATGTGCATATTCTTTGTATTACCTACACTGGTGACCTAGCAGGCTTTTGTGTGTTTTTGTAATTTTTTTAAGGATATACTTAGTTATAATGCAGAATACCTTTTATTGATTTTTCAGGTTGATTTTGAATTAACGTGATATTAATTTAATATGAAATAGGTTGGTTTATTAATTCAGGAGAACTGCATATTGCACGTTAAAAAAGCTTAATTTTCCTTTAAATGATAACTTAATTATGTTCTTAATTATGATTCAGATACTGAAAATATTTTCCCATAAGAATTTCCTTGTAAAAGAAAAGGTTACAGTCCAAGATCTTGGCATAATGGTATAATTATTAATACATTTCAATACATCTTCCCCTTTCAGGAGGCCGTGGTCCAGTATGAGCAGTATGAGCAAGAAGTACAACATTTGCAGGGACTGATTGAAGATGCTCATAGGGTAATTCAAGACCGACCTGTTCCCACCAGCAATATCCAGGAGCTGCAGAGCCAGATACATCACCATGAGGTCAGCCTATGGGTTAACAAGCAAAAATGCAAGACACAATTTGTACTCTTGATTAAGCAAATTTTTTCCTATTTGCTAAACAGGAGCTGGCCCAGAAAATCAAGGGATACCAGGAACAGATTGCATCGCTAAACTCTAAGTGTAAAATGTTAACAGTGAAAACCAAGCATGCCACCATGCTGCTGACTGTAAGAGATGCAGAGGGTCTGGCTGAGGATGCACAGGATCTTGACAGAGAGGTAATGACACTCACAGCTTTCTATGCTTATACAGTAGTTGTTCCTTTTGCCTTAACTTATACTGTGGGAAACATATACTCTGCAGAGATTTAAACAGAACTGTTGATGTTTGTCTTCTTCTTTCTCTAATCATCTTTGCCCTTGATGGTATCAGATAACACCTGGTCACAGTCACACCCACCTGTCTCCCGTCACTGAAGAGTCTGGTGAAGAAGGCACTAACAGCGAGATTTCCACTCCCCTCTGTCGTCCCCAGTCCCCTATTACTAACTCTGAGGCATCACTTAACATGGTTGTCTGATTACAATATATGTGTTTGATCCTTAGTATATAACGCTGCATTTAATAGAGCTATGTAGTATTTGCTAATTAAGTTATGCCTCTTGGTTTCTCTGGCATTTAGTTGTCCTCAGTCCGAGCTACTCTCGTCAGAGCTCCTGTACAGGAACTGTATGATCCGACCCTTGAGTCTGTAGCTAAGCTTGATGACCTTCAGCGTTCATGGGAGACACTGAAAAATGTGGTAAGTTATGCATGAGATCAAAACGTTGATATAGTATGCTGAGGCTTTGGACATTTTAATTTACTCCTTATCAATAATACAGATAAGTGAAAAGCAGAAGACACTTTATGAGGCTCTGGAGAGACAACAGCAATACCAAGGCTCTTTGCAATCTATTTCCCTGAAAATGGAGACCATTGAGACCAGCCTGAATGAGCCTCCTTTGCATGACCTAAGCCCAGGCAGGCAGATAGTCCTGCATCAGGTAGAGATGAGAACAGTACAGTACCAAAAGATTATGGAGTGAAAATGCTTTTTGGCAAAAATTGCAAAATAAAACCTGTTGATCTGTAGTACCTGTGACGTGTTCACCTAATCAGTGTGGTACATTTTTGGTATGACTTTTAGAATCTAATGGGAGACATTACCAGGCTTCAGGATGACATAGATGATCTGCAATCAAACTTTGCTGAAGATCTGACGTTTGACACTGTAGACGCTGACACAGCTGAACAGCTAGCTATGCAATCCACTCTCACTGTGTTATCTGATCGTATGGCCACCATTCACATGATAGCCTCTGGGAAACAGCAGCTTCTGGAGGTATACAGTACATTTATTTCCTGACTATACTGTAGTTCGTTTCTTTTATTTTCATCTTATTACTATCACTATTTGCTTTATGCAATATAATAAGCCAGCCTCTGAGGAACTTTGCTATATTTAATAATATTCATGCGGCTGAGTGTGTGATTAGTCTGTCTGTTTTTGCTTTAGGAGCGTTTGAGTGACCGTCTTGAGAAAGAGCAGCAGGAGGAGGCCTTACAGCTCTATCTAAGCCAGGCAGATGATCTCGACCAATGGTTGCTGAGTGCACGCAGCATGCTAAGCTCCACCCCTCAGGATTTAGACATGAACGTGGAGCTCTCAGACTGCCAAGTTAGAGCATCATCTACTTCCCACATTGCAACACTCATTACAGTCAGGTTTACGGACAGACACCTTCATTACATGCACAACAATGCTGCAGTCGTGTTATTGTGGTTTAAGAAAGTAGTAGGTAAACACTAGTATTAGCAGACCTAAGCAGCTGTAGCATGATTGTAAAGCAGATTATGCATATGCCTCAGTGTAACTGTCACTGGTGGCTCAAGCAGCTTTCAGGTGATTAGTACAGTAGCTTCCCATGCCGTCTTTGGCACTGCCTGGAAAGTTGGCCAACCCAAGCTTCATATTCCTACAGCAAGATAACATTCAGTGGGTAGATGAGGGGGTGAGAGAAACCTAGAGTGTAGTGAGTGGTTGAAGGTTACAAACAGATAGGATGTTACTCAGTTGGACAACACTGCTGATTCTGTAATGAAAGAATGGCATTTGGGGAGTTTAAAAATAATCTTTTGTCCTCAAGCAGGGATCTACCATAGGATGGCATTCAGGCATGAGGAGTTCACACTTGAGATTATTGGAGATTAGAGGGCAGAATCATGTTTGAGCTGGCATCTCTTTTGCTACTGTTGCAGAACATGCTTCTGGAGATTGAAGAGAAGGTGCTTGCTCTCTCTGAGCTCTCTTTGCACAGTGAAGCTCTGCTGCTGGAGGGCCGGCGAGAAACGAGGGATGAAGCTGAGCAGCTAGCCAGGAGACTACGTGCTTTAAAGGGCAGCTTGGTGGAGCTGCAGCGTATGCTACAAGACAAACAGTTAAATCTCCAGGTAATCATTTAACTCTTTGAAAGTTCCCTAATCATATTGGCATATACAGTAGGCAATTAAAGTTATTAGCACCTGGCAGAGGATGCATTTTCAATGCATGTTGTCCATGTTTACTGAAGCCTCAGGAGTAATTCAAATGTACAGCATCCTGGTGTATGATTTCTTATACTGTACAGTTAAATATAAGATATTGATTGTAATAATGTAGTTTGATGATTGATTATTGGTGAATGGGCAAGGAAGTAAGCTTTTTAAAGATTTTTTTCTGCCTGCAGATATACTTAAAATCGCATACTCAGAAATGAGTACTGTATAGTCTCAGAAATGAGAATGAAATCCTATTATTGATCCTGCAAATCAATGTAAATCTTGTCTTAAGGTCTAAATCTTGCCTTTTTCTTTTTCTTTTTCTTTTTTTTTTACACTATTGGACAACCATTTATTCTTCTGAAACTAATAATGGTAGCATTGTAGATTTTTATGCTATAGGTTTTTTGTTTTTGCAGGGGTCACTACAGGAGCAATCTGACAGTGAGTCAGAGTCCAGTCTCTCTCAGAGTCCTAATGTGCAGGACTGGCTGGCACATGCCCACTCTACACGGAGCCAGCACCAACAGGACACCCTGCAGAGACAACGGGTACAATGGATTTTCTGTTATGATGGCCTTTCTCATTATTAGGACTTTAGCAATAATTAGATTTATTTTTGTGTCTTTTCTTTAAAAGGAAGTTTTACATTTAAATTGAATTACATCTCAGTACAGATTGCTAATATTATTACGAGTTGAAAAGAAATCGTCTAATCGTTATATATCTTGTCCTGTGGAATAAGGAACTTGAGGAGCAGTTGGCTGAGCAGAAGAAGCTGTTGAAATCTGTGGCTAGCCGTGGAGAAGAGATCCTTAACCAGCAGGTTTCACCCAGCAGGGCCAGGTCAATGAGCTTATCATTCTCATAATATTGGCTTTAATAATATAATCATTGTGACACTTGTTTTAATGTTTGTCTGTTTAGTCTGAAAACCCTTACATACTGTACCAAAATGCAATTTTAAAAATGATAACAGCACATTTTCTGATGGAACATTTACAAAGCATCAAGTACTTTTTACTGTTACATTTACTGTAAGCAGTTGTTCCATAAACTGGGCCATAATTTTTTTTCTATGGGAACTGATTTATCTACAGTGTTTGTGAGGTACTCAGTCTGGACACTGAGAGCCAGCCTGAACTGGTACAGAGACGAAAGAGATGGGAGAGCCTGAGAAAAGACTTGAACACCAAACTGCACCTTCTGCAGCGCACTCTGGAGCAGGACACCAAGCAACCAGTACTGTGATATTGAGTGATACCTGATCATAAATAAATATCTATACTGACCATAGTCCATTTTGAATCACTGTAGTACAGTACAACTAAATAGCTTGTAGTAATTGTTATTATTTTTTACAGTTTTATTCTAGGACTGCTCGTGTAAGCACGTCTCCTCCTTTCTATAAAAGAGAGGCCCATGTCAAGGACAAGTCTACACTGAAGTCATTATACAATAAATTCAACCAGGGTGCGGGGAATGCCCAGGTAATTTAATTTCCCTAAATAGCAGTTGCTTTTGGAAGTTTGGAAATGTAACATGTCTTCTTGTTATGTATGGATGCAGGTTATAGGTTCAGCAGAAGATCAAGGTATGCAGATAGAACAGCAGCTGTATTCAGCAGTTACAGCCACTTCGTCTTGGCTAGATGATGTCGAGAACGCACTGTTCTCAAGGGCAATGCTTCTGACGGAGAACGCAGAGACACAACTCTCCAACCATGAGGTTGGTGAATTTCTACTTTCTGTATTTAAAACTGTCTCAAATATTTAATTAAGATTTGATGAATGATGCTTGATTTGCATGTCTTTCAGGCTTTAGGAAAAGACGTGACTGAGGTCACGGATGAGGTGAGCCGCAGTCGAGGATTGCTAGGGAGTGTTGTGGGGTTCCCTGGAGAAAAGCAGACCCTAATGGAAGATACACTTGACTGCCTGTCTCAGCGACTGGAAACTTTAGACTCAGCAGTGGATCATCGCTGTGAGAGCATGAGGAACAGAATGCTGAATCTCACTGCTTTCCAGGTTAATGCTGTTCCAGTCAGAGCTGGTGGTGAACGTAAAATATTCTGTCTATTAGATCAATAAATGGGCCTTATTTGATGTGATATTTTCTGTTTCACTCTTCACAGACTGAGCTGGAGGTTCTCTTCTCAGTCCTAAGTGAAAGCAAGTTTCATATTCTGCAGAAGCTTGCAGGGATCCTCGACTGCCCACCAGATAAACAACTAGAGGTAAAAAAAAAAAAAAAGGTCATTCAGTTCATTATATGAGGTCATTCAGTTCAATAAATGAATGACAATAGATTGTTAATACCTTTAAACTGTAATTCCTCAATTCCTTTTAAGACAATTGCTGAGGTCGAAGAGTCCCTTAGAGAGTTAGAGCATAAAATTACAGATTTGAAAACCAGAGGAGCAGCTCTGCAGCCAGATCAGATTTCTAACAATGAACTGATGAAACTCCAGGTACGTACTTACTCATCAAACTGTTTAAAAGGACATTATGTATTTTGTGAAAATGTTTTCATTTCCTGTGCATGTTACATTTAATAGGACACGTACGAAGAGTTGGTTATGACAGTCGGTTCTCGTCGGAGTGGGCTGAACCAGAGCATGGCTCTTAAGGGCCAGTATGAAAGAGCATTACAAGACTTGGTAGATCTGGTTGATACTGCTCAGGACAAGATGGCTGCTGACCAGAAGATAATTGCTGGCTCAGTGGAAGAAGTCCAGAGTCTGTTAGACAAACACAAGGCAAGCAATGTTTTTAAAAGATGGTATTGCTGAAATGCTGTGACACAAGTAGAAGGTAAAGTATGACAGTATAGACGTTGATAAGTGATGTGTCAAATATCTTGCTTCTTTAGGAGTTCTTCCAAGGGCTGGAGTGGCACATGGTCTTAACCGAAACGTTCTACAAGAAAATTAGTGCTTTTGTCCTGCCACAAGAGAGCCAAGCTTTGGAGGACACTTTGGCCCAAGCACAGGAGGTTCTAAAGCAGGCTCACAAGAAAGGAGTGGAACTGGAGTACATCCAGGAGGTAGATTAAAATAAACATTTATTAATCGTAATTATATTATATGTAATTAATTGTTGTCAGTCTAAATGTCTTTGTCTCTAAGTATAATCTGTTTTATGTCCGTTTATGTGTTTACAGACATGGAGTCGTTTGGTCTTGGACTATCAATGTCTGAATAGGCATCTAGAGGTAGTGGAGGGCCGCATGCCTGCTGTCCCCCTGTTAGAGGAGTCGGAGGAGAGGTTAACTGAAAGAATAGAACTATATCAGGTACTGTGTATCAGTATTAGCATTTATTCCTTGCATCCCATATATAAATCAAAGCATTTTTTCTGTGTTCATGCAGGCCTTTTGACACAATATAATATATACATACTGTATGAAGGTTATGTACATAGTGCTAGAGATTATGTGCCCCTTGAAAGTCCTAATGTCTTAATGATTCAAACCTTGGCAACCCTGTTTTGCCAATAGATAAAAACACAAAGCACAAAATCCAAATGACATTAAAAGCTTTAAATATATGAATTATTAACTTTATATTTATTTATAATATACTACTATTTTATAGCATGCCACCTCAGGTGTATAGTTAATACCCTATATACAGTAATATTGAGGGAGATACGAAAATATGTTTAATACTGCCAGTTGCATACGTTAATTACTATTACTTTTCACCACTAGATACAGTATGAGTAGTATGCAGAAAGAATTACTTAAAGCATTTATTCTGGCACAGCATTGAAAAACCAACAGATCTGCAGGTTCTTATTCTAAATATAAACTGCATCAGGTTAATTCACTGATTTGTTTTTGCGTATTGGATGAAGCTGAGTTAATTAGTAAAACTTGGTGCTGCAGACTGTTGGCCTGCTGTGGAACAAGGTTGAACACCACTGCATTTATAGTAATAGAGGATGTACTATAATTGTATACCATACTGCTATCTACCTCAACAAAATATAAATTAATTTACTTCACTCTTTGATTGTACAATATAATATACATGCATACAGTATACTTTAATGACAAATAAGGGCAGAACTGATATCAATAAGAGAAATTTAAAATAAAACAGCAAACTCCTTCTATGAGGGAATAACGATTCGTCCACAATTTATTACGTAATTATATGCTGGACGAGCACGGGTTAATAATGTTAATCTTTGCTTAACCTCATGAATAGCGAGCATGGACACACACTAACATATATAAATAGACTGAAAAAAAAAAAGCTAGGCGAACAATTTTGCCCTCTGTTTTCTTGTTGAATTTTATGTTTAAGTTTCTTCAAACAAATTATGTCATCAAAGAAAGACTGGCCAGCTGATATATTGGCCAACCAGTATTGTGTGGAGGGCAGACAGGGTGCCATAGTTCATTCTAAAGCTGAGGGGTAGTACAGGAGGTGTTCATTTGCTTATTTTTTTACTACAAAACAAATGGAAAATATTTATAAATAATTTAAATTGTAAATGCATATTGTAATTTTTATTTTATTGTCTGCAATAGTAAAAAAAAAAGGAAAGCCCTTCTCAAAACCCGTATACAGACTTAGATGAGGTGCTTCCAAACATGGAACAACCAAAGAAAATCAAAGTGGAAAACACTCAATCTGCGCAAAAACTTTTTCCATTAATTTTTTTTTTTTCATGCCACATTTGATTAAAATAGCATTTTGCATGGATGATGGTGTGGATTCTTCTTTTCTTTTGTTAAATGTTATTATAGTTCAATTTGTTTGGAATTATTACATACAGCACTCCTGCATGGATGTAGAATAAACGCCTCATGGTTCCAAGGATTTCCGATCTTCTACCATATCCCAAAAATATGGAGAATACACTCAATTACCCCAAAGGGGTTATGGTGTGTGTGCATGGTGCTCTATTATGGGTGGCTGATCCCTACAGGGTGTGTTCCAGTCTTGTCCCATAGTTATCTGTGATTCTGACCTAGATACTGTGGTTACTGAATTTAAATGAAGGAATGGTCATTTATGGTCATCATGTCTAATCCTATGCTCCCAGAGCTTGAAGTCCATTCTGGCAGAGCACCAGCACAAGCTTCATCAGGTACTAGAGGAGGGCAAGTCCCTGCTGCAGTCTGTGGCCTGCCACACTCTGGAGAACCAACTTACCCTGCTGGGGGAACACTGGCTAAGCAACAGCAGCAATGTCAATAAAGAACTGCTACGTCTGGAGTCTATCCTCAAACACTGGATAAGGTCTAGACCCGCATAATCACGTATTCTAATAATTACTTATTATTTATCTTGACTCTAATTAAATGATTCACTGTTTTAAATCACAGACAGTATGTTGTGACAATTTTTTTTTCAGATATCAGAGTGAATCTGCTGAGCTAAATGCGTGGCTGCAGGATGCTTTGGAACGTTTGGAGTTCTGGAACAATCAGTCAATAACTGTACCTGAAGAGCTTGAGACAGTTAGAGGCCACCTGTCAGCTTTCTTGGTTAGTATCAAATTATTAATAACAAACATGTAAGCACAGTCATTGGTCCCAAAGGTTGTTTAAAAAACTAACCTGTCAGAAAGTGAGCCGAAACCTTGCACCTCTAAAATACATCAGTTTGTCCGTTAGCCTAGATATCTTTTTAAATATCTAAAACATGCCTCCTCTTCCCCTCAGGATTTCAGTAAAGAAGTTGAAGCTCACTCCAGTTTGAAATCGTCAGTATTCAATGAAGGTAACCAGCTGTTGAGGCTGAAGAAGGCAGATACAGGCATTCTAAGGGCAGAGTTAGCCCGTGTGGAGGCCCAGTGGGCTGAGCTGCTCACTCGCATCCCTGTTGTGCAAGAGAAACTCCACCAGGTAATGTGCATCACCACAGCGTCACGCTCTATACTGGGCGATCATGCCTACCAAATAGAATTTGAATAGTAAGGATTCTGTCTATTCTGAATATAGCCCTTCTATTCTATGAAGTAAATGTAATTTCCTGGTTATATTACCCCTCCTGCACTAATGGCTGACAAAAATGTTTCCTTTCCCAGTCTCAAATGGACAAGTTGGCTTCATGCCATGCCATCACCGAACTGGTAAACTGGATCTCACTGATGGAGAGAGTGATGGACGAGGATGAAGACAATCTTAAAGGAGCTGTGGGGTCAAAGGTTATCCAGGAGTACTTGCTGTGCTATAAGGTAGACTCAGGTTATGAAAGAATAAAGTCATAACAAGAAACCTGCATCACAACAAATTGCCATTATTCACACACTTGCAGTGAATCTTACTGATGTAAGTAATATGGTAATTAACGATTTAACTTCTCATCCGTAGGGTTTCTGTGTAGACGTGAACTGCAAGCAGTTGACTGTAGACTTTGTGAACCAGTCAGTGCTGCAGATCAGTGGACAGGATGTGGAGAGCAAGCGCAAAGATAAGACAGACTTTGCTGAGAGGTTGGGAGCCATGAACCGCCGCTGGCAAATCCTCCAGGCTCGCATCACTGAGAGGGTTAGATAGTCTTTTTTCTTTAATGTCCTGTTAATTATTAAATAATTTAACTTACTTATTGACATGTAAGATGTGTTTATTCAGGTTCAGTACTTGGAGGGCTTGATTCAGTCCTGGCTCGACTACGAAAGCAACGTGGAGTGCCTTAAAACCTGGTTATGTACTCAGGAAGAGCGTCTCAAGAGGAAACACAAAATTGAGGATTTCTCCTCTGTGCAAAATGCTCTCAGAGACTGCCAGGTAAAACTAAACTGAAATATTGTAAATCTTGGTTTAACTGCTCAGTTCATCATTCAGCACTTCATCAGGGGATTCAGATTAGGAAGGGGTTGGAGTAGTTTTGAGAACCCTATATGGGTTAGTTCATCATTTGCATTTCTCTTTTTGTTTATGTCCTGCATGCACACAGGAGATGGAAGTGATGGTTAAAGAAAAGGAGAAGGAGGTAGAAAGAGTGGAAGAACAGGCTTGTGCTCTTGTCCAGAACAAAACAGATGAAGCCTGCGCTGCTGTCATGGAGACTCTCCAGGCAATGAATCACACTTGGGCCAATCTTGACCATTTAGTATGTTCATTATCTGATTTTTCTAAAAATATAATATGCATGTTTATATGTGTATGTAGAATTTGATAAAAACAAGCTTTTTCTTGCTTTCAGATTGGACAGCTGAAGATCAGCCTGAAGTCAATATCTGATCAATGGAGACAGTACAGGCAGGCATCTGAAGAGATTAACAGCTACCTGACAGAGGGGAGGTACTCTGTTTCTCGTTTTAGACTACTCACTGGTTCTCTGGATGCGGTGCAGCTCCAGGTGGACAGTCTGCAGGTAGGACTTCTCTTTACTTTTTCTAAATGTTTTATGTGCATGTGTATGGAGAAAACATAATAAATGCACATAAAACAGAAGAGGAAAAAATACATCTTTTATCCATCCTAACCTAGAACCTGCAGGGAGAGCTGGAGAAGCAGGAAAGCAGTCTGAGGAAGTTTGGAGCAATTACACATCAACTACTAAAGGAATGCCACCTGTCTGTGTCTGAGTCCCTGAATAACACCCTTAAAGATGTCAATGCCAGGTGGACCAGTCTGTTAGAAGAGATAGTGGAACGTTTGAAGAGCAGTAAAGCTTTGCTACAGCTGTGGCAGAGCTATAGAGACCTGTACGAGCAGATCAAAGGCAGCATTCAGAGCCTGGAGAACAAAGCAGAGCAGCTACTGAAGATGGTGAACAAAAAAGACATCTCAGAGGAGGAGGTGTCTAACTGGATTCAAGACTGTACAGTACGTGAGACTGTTTCTCTGCTATTGGTGTGAACATTTCTTTGATTGACTGTTAAGTGTAGGGTCAGCAATTTATTTAAAATGAGGACCTATTTAATATTTACTGTGTGTTTGGATGTGAAACTCTTGTATTTGGTTGTGTCAAAAGTTATGTGGGCAAGCACCGTACAACAGGATTATTGAAATAGCAAGGTCAATTCTTTTTTATGAAAATTAGACATTTCACTTTGATATTTAAATCTAAATTAGATATTTAAATCTAAAGCTAAACTTAGAACGTGGCATATTTTGTTCAAAAATATAAATAATATTGGAACACACAACGAATGGATATTCCTTATTGCCCAGGTGTCCCCTATTAGATTAATTGTTTACATAGTAAACAGCCGGAAATTGTGAGTTTGATTCCTGGTAATTCCAGCTGTCCATGGCCAGGAGAACAAGAGAGCAAACTTGCCTGTACTCTCTGGGAAGGATTGGTGGCATACTCATTCTTTCTAATCCATCACAATGAAACTCTCCAGTCATGGGCATCTGTTCATGTATGCAATATGCATGTATGCAGCCCATGTATCCAGAAGTGAGAAGATTCAGTTGAGTAGAGGAGAGCTGCCTGATGGGTGGGAATTAGCCATGAGTAAATTATGGAGAAACTTTGAGAGATGCCAAGGCAAACCGAGAAACAATAGTGAATACTATCACCAACAACTTCCACAGGGAAAAGTTGAAGGTATTCCAATCCAACTATCGAAAAAGACTTCAAGATCAGAAATATAGGGGCCGTACCACAAAATAAATGTCACTCGTAAGAGTAGGAATGAGAAGGCCAGATTGGTACAGTATTTGCTAATAATAAATACAGAGTTGAGGTAGATAAACTTATCGCTTGGTCTAGATGGGTTCTGGAACCAACTTTAACCTCTTCCTAAATAGTGGAAAGGCCAATTGGCTTGCTATTGCATGTTTCTGAAAAGGGGATCACTAATCTTTGTTAATGATATAACTTATGTTGATCTATGGAAAAATTCATTAAGTCAGTTAATCGATTG
>JAOTQY010000002.1:13996248-14013202 GCA_026413445.1 Dolichallabes microphthalmus
TCTCCACATCATTGCATTCAGTTTTTATTCACAATTTGTTTAGTGTCCCAACTTTTTTGGAATCCGGTTTGTACTACTTTATTAGGTTATTGCACTGAAGGGAGATATTTTTAGATGATTGCAAGCTGCAGTGTTTTTTTTTTTTTTGTCTTGGTATGCAGTTTCTGGAAATTATAAGTAGAAAGAAACTGACTAAATAAAAAAAAATGTTTGTGAGCAGGATTGGCAAAGATGTGAGGAGGGCATTGGAGGGTCTCAGGAGAAACTGCGAGCTTTTAAGCGTCAACTCTCTCAGCCGTTACCGGATCACCATGAGGAGCTGCAGGCTGAACAGATGCGATGCAAGGTACAGTACAGTACCGCTGGCAACAGCACAGTAACCGGTGGTTCTAATAAAACAGTAATGCTAATATAATTTGTTGACATTAACTAATTCGTCAAATTCGTCATATACTATTAAAAAGTTTTAATAGTATTAGCTTTTCTATTAAATGCAGGACTTGGAGAGCATGTTTGACGGTTGGACAGAGGATCTGGCTCATCTGACTGTGCTGAGAGAATCGCTTTCGAGCTACATTAGCAGTGAAGACCTGTGTGTGCTGCAAGAACGCATTGAAGTACTGCAGCGCCAGTGGGAGGAGATCTGTCACCAGGTGCATAACTGTTAAATTTTTTTTTTTTGACAAATTAAATGTTGTGGAAAAAAACATTATATTCCAAATCTGTACTAATTCCCTTTTATATCAAGTCATGTAAGTTACCAATAGGTGGTGATGTTGCACCATGTGTGAGCTCAGCTTCAGGACATTACTATTTATCTTGTCTGGTTTCCTGAACGGTCACTTAATGTGACTTACTGAGAGGGTCTGATAAAGCTCTTAAGTTTTTAAACCATGAAACAGTTTCTAATTAGTTAGTTAAAAATATAGATTTTTAAGCAAATTTCAAATGTTTCTTATTATGGAAAGACTCACTGTTTATAAATTTCTTGAAATACATTAAGGTTGATATATTATTGAAAAAAAGATATACAAAGTAATTAGTTCTGAGA
Organism: Dolichallabes microphthalmus; assembly: GCA_026413445.1. Lineage (NCBI taxonomy): Eukaryota > Metazoa > Chordata > Actinopteri > Siluriformes > Clariidae > Dolichallabes > Dolichallabes microphthalmus. Next base: position 13,997,300 of record JAOTQY010000002.1, read on the forward strand.
CTGAAAGTAAGATGTGCAGTAGAGAAGGCCTTCCTGTCGATTTGCTTGAGTGGCATCCGGTGCGTGCGTCTATAGACCACAGGATGTGTGCAAGCTTATTATATCACAGCAAGAGCTCTAGGAGCACTTAACAATTCAGTACATCGTTGCTACAACAACTTGTCAACTCATCTACAGCGATCTACTTTTTTTAACGTATTTTCAGCAATCGTATAGGTATGTATATAGTATATTAGAGTATCTTATATAATATGGAATTGTCGTGCCAGTATTGTGCATTTCATAAGAATCCCTGTATTATTTTTGTCTCTGTGTGCAGTTGTCTTTGCGCAGGCAGCAGGTGAGTGAGAAGCTGAATGAGTGGGCCATCTTTAATGAGAAGTATAAAGAGCTGTGTGAGTGGCTCACACATATGGAGAACAAGGTCTCCCAAAATGGTGACATTAGCATTGAAGAGATGATCGAGAAACTAAGAAAGGTAAATCAGTTGAAATGTGCAGTAAATGAAAGTTCATTCAAAGGCCTAAACTTACAAACAGTGTCACAAAATGTTTTGCATTTCTCTAAAGGACTATCAGAATGAATTAACAGCTGCTCAGGAGGATAAGCAGCAGCTCCAGCAGATGGGAGAGCGTTTAGTCAAAGCTAGCCATGAGAGCAAAGCTTCAGAGATAGAACATAAACTCGTCAAGGTCGGTGATCGCTGGCAGCACCTGCTCGACCTCATCGGTGCTAGGTAAGACCACACAGGCTACAGAACTGAGAAATAGTGCTCACTTACCATTCATGATGTTCTTTTAAATATGTGCGCTACTTGATACAGAACTCTTTATTATAGTGCATTAGGATGATGAATTTGTTTCATGGGTGTTAAGTATAACATTTGTCTCATCCTATTGTGCATAACTAGGACAAAGAAACTGAGGGAGACTCTGGTAGCTGTGCAGCAGCTGGATAAGAACATGAGCAGTCTGCGTTCCTGGCTGGCCCACATTGAGACAGAGCTCTCTCGTCCTATCGTCTATGACACCTGTGACTTTCAGGAGATCCAGAGAAAACTTGACCTACAGCAGGTAGAACTGATTTCATGCTGGTAACAACTGACACCATCCTGCTGAGTGGTATAACCTTAACTCATATATTTTGCATTTTCAGGAGCTGCAGAGGGACATAGAGAAGCACAGCACAGGAGTGGCCAGTGTGTTGAACCTGTGTGAGGTTCTGCTTCACGACTGTGATGCTTGTGCTACAGACGCAGAATGCGACTCTATCCAACAGGCCACACGGAGCTTGGACCGCCGCTGGAGGAGCATCTGCGCCATGTCAATGGAGAGAAAGATCAAGTAAGACCTGAGAGCTTGACCTGAGAACTTTCATCTAACAATGTGAACCTCTAACAATGTGAAACAAAATTATTTTAGTTGGATACAAATTACAGTTAGAGTGATACTCTTTTCTTTGCTTTTATGATTTTTCTCCTCACAGGATTGAAGAGACATGGCGACTCTGGCAGAAATTTTTGGAAGACTTCTCCCACTTTGAGGAATGGTTGGAAATTTCTGAGAGGACAGCTGCCTTACCAAACTCTTCTGGTGTGCTTTACACAGTGGCCAAGGAGGAGCTGAAGAAATTCGAGGTACGTTTCAGGTCACGAGACTTGAATTCTCAGAAAGCTTGTTTCAGTTATGACCATCATTAATCTAAGAATCTTAAATACTGTATATACTGTATGTGGTATTCCAGGTCTCACAATTATTCTATTTCAATTACTTACTCTTAAATAGGCTTTCCAGAGGCACGTGCATGAGAGCCTGACACAACTAGAACTAATTAATAAGCAGTACAGGCGGTTGGCACGAGAGAATCGCACAGATGCAGCTTGCCGACTTAGGGAGATGGCACATGATGGAAACCAGCGGTGGGATAACCTGCAGAGAAGAGTGTCCTCTATCATGCGCCGACTAAAGGTCTGTACATTTACCATTAATGAACCTTTAGGTTTTCATTTCAGACATGTCTTAAAATGAATTTGATTTACAACAAATCACCAGGCATACTGTATTGCATGGTCCTCTAGAACCAGTGCATCCCCCAACCCTGTGTTTTAAATGTTTTTAGATGTGTTAACTGCTTAGATGAAAAATTAAAGCAATCTCTTACTGAGATCAACACTAGCTTTCATGGCTCCAAAGCAAAGCCAAGCCTCAAAAGGATTATCCAGATCCAAATCCTTTATGAAGTGGATCACAACTGTATCTTTTGCAGAGCTTTTCAACTCTTGCATTTTCAATGAATATAAAATTATAGGTTAGATTTGTATAGATTTGTTTAAGTATAAGGATTCGTTAGCCAGTTGTAATGGTCTTGAAAATGTGTTGATGGTGATTTTTTTTTCATACCTAAATAAAATTTCTCATACAAATGTACCATTGCAGTGTCTATGTAAATAAGCTACTGCTGAGCCACACCCAGCAGCTTACAGTAATTGAGCAGGGTATCTTTTTGAGGTCACAGTAGTGGGGGGTAATTGGCTTGTTTAACCCCTGGCCTGTACAAACATTGAAAACGACAAAAAAAACTGGGAATTCTCTCACATTTTTTGTTTGTACACAAACAATGGAAACTCATCTGAAAATTACTAAAAAGTGAAATTTTGCATAATAGGTCACCTTTAAATACTCCGCTTGTATTCGTTTCCAGCACTTTATTACCCAAAGAGAGGAGTTTGAGACCGCTCGAGACAGCATACTGGTGTGGCTTACAGAGATGGACCTTCAGCTAACTAATATTGAGCACTTCTCCGAGTGTGATGTCCAGGCCAAAATCAAACAACTCAGGGTGAGCCTCCACTGAGCCCTCAGCATGGACTACTCACTGTTTTACCCGTACATGTTCACCAAATGTGAATAAAACAATCTTTTGTTTGTTTCCCTTGTCTTTGTTTATGCATGCAGGCATTCCAGAAGGAGATCTCACTAAACACAACCAAAATTGAGCACATCTTGCAACATGGTGAGACACTGATCGAGAAGAGTGAGCCTCTGGATGCTGCAGTTATTGAGGAGGAGCTGGAGGAGTTACAGCACTACTGCCAGGAGGTTTTTGGACGAGTGGAACGCTACTACAAAAAACTCATTCGTCTACCGGTACAGGTGAATGTTTGTTTCTTTTAAACTAGTACTCTCAAGATAATTACACAATTAGATACCTATTGTACTTATATTTAATTTACTTGTATTGAATTTTCTGCTTTCATTATTATTTCTTTCCACTGCATGAGATTTTAGCATGATTTAAATCCTGTATGTTCACAGTTCACAGAGGATGAGCATGACATTTCCTTCTCGGATCGGGAATTTGATTTAGACGAGCCAGCCGATGTGTCCAGCCTTCCGTGGAGTGAGCGCCTAGGTGACAGTCAACTTTCTCCGGTGCCTTCTTCAAGCCGATCTGCCTCCCTGGCTGTCCCACTTCGGGCTGAGAGGTCAGGCCGAGATACTCCAGCTAGCGTTGACTCAATTCCCCTAGAATGGGACCATGACTATGATCTGAGTCGTGGCCTAGAAAGCACCACCAGATCCTCAGAGCAAGGAGATGAGGGCAAGGATGGTGTATTCCTGCAAGGCTCAGCATCTGCACTTTTAGGTAAATAGCTAATGTGATGTCATGAATGTATAGTGTTATGTTTAAAATACAAGAACTGATCCAACACTTGCAGTGATTCGTAATCAGCACTGTGTGAAATCAGAATGGCACAGTGCTCTTCCCAAGTCTAAACTGTCATCAGAATCTGTTTTAAACAATTTCATTGTGCAGTTATACCTGTACTGGTATTACATTTGTAATATTATGTCTGTCAAATCATTGTACCCATATTTCAGCGTTTTCCTGTAGTCAAATTTTAGGATACATTACCAAAACTTTGCTGTATGCATTGTATACGTCTCTTTCCAGATGTAGTGATCCCAGAGAACCCAGATGCATATGTAAAACTCACTGAGAAAACACTGAAAAACAACTCTGGTAGGCAACAGAGGCTACACCATGCTTCTGGGCTGGGGCACATCACTCAAAATGAGAGATTTACTCACAGCCTGCTGCTTGAGACTTTGATTATTTTCAGTTTCTACTTTCAAACCCAATCACAGCACAGCCATCAGACAACTGCTGTTGGCTGCTGTACTTTCTAACCTTCTTTTCCTTATTTTGTTGTGTGTTAATTTAACCCATTGCACAAATAATTAATATATGTGATTGATGCTTTTTGTGTTTGCTGAAGGATATTTTTTTCTTCTGTGCATATGTCCTAAACACATGGGTATTATTCAGAATCCCTAACAACTGCAACACAGCGTACTGTATATTGGACAAATCATTTAACCTGAATAAACCTATGGCTGTGGATATATATTTTTTTATTATAAAAGAACGTTGGTTGTGGAGAGTTATGAACAATGCCCATGATCAGACCAAACCTAACACAACGTTAATGTGTTTTTTATGCAGATTAGCTCTAAATGATCAGTATATCACAAAGCATGGCATACACCAGTGATAGTTTTTGTCTATGGTTTGGCTTCAGCTGTTGACCCAGTACAAGCAGAGATACCTTTTGGATTTTGATGGTAACTGGTTTGCACATCTGCAGGGGATGGAGCCTCTCCCGAGACTCATTTCCGACAACTCGCGAAGGCCCTTGATACCAGTCACTTTCACCTCCAGGAGACTGAGAACATGATCCGCAGCCGCACACCTACTGGCCCTGAGCTGGATGCCTCTTACATGGGTTATGTGAGTTCACTGTAAACATGGATTCTCTGAGTGTCAGAGTAGAGTCTAATAGATGAAGCTGCAGTATAAAATGACTTACATTACTGACTGGCTCTTGCAGGTGTCATTAATACCGCAGATGAATTTTGCTCCTCATTCTTTGATCAAATTGTTCTCTGTGGTTTTGGCAGATGCGGTTGCTTGGGGAGTGTCGTGACAGTATCGATACAGTGAAGAGAGTCGGCTGTGAGCTAAAGGAGGAAGAGCACAAGCTGGCAGGGTTTGCAAACCCCAACAGCTCTGAATCACAGACATCCGGTACTCATACTCAAGTCTCACCCTACAGTAAATCAGGGAATATTACATAATTTAATCTTTAGCTGTTTGTTGTGCAATGTAATATAGTCTATACAGTGTAATCTATGTGCTGACATATTTATAAGTACATTTGTTACTCAGTGGTTTTTGCTATACTATTCCTCTCTTCCTCTGCGTATAGGGGTAATTGAGCGCTGGGAACTGCTGCAAGCACAGGCCCTCAGTAAAGAGCTACGCATGAAGCAGAACCTGCAACAGTGGCAACAATTTAATTCAGACCTTAACAGCATATGGACCTGGCTGGAACAGGCTGAAGAGGAGCTGGAGCAGCAGCGGAGGCTGGATGCCAGTACTGATATCCAGACCATTGAGCTGCGGATCAAAAAGCTCAAGGTCAGCCATCCCAGACTGCCTAAACTGACTGCAGTAAAGCCATGGTCGATGTCACTTTTCTCTTTTTTACTGTATATTGCGAGATTTCTCCTGTGACTGTCTCCTTTTACTTTTTAGGAACTACAAAAGGCGTTGGACAAGCGGAAGGCCATATTGCTGTCCATAAATCTGTGCAGTGCTGAGTTTGTGCAGCCAGAGAGTGAAGGTTCTGTGGAGCTGCAGAGTCGACTAAAGGAAATGAATAACCGGTGGGAGAGGCTAACCGGATCTCTTGACGAATGGAGGCGTTCTCTCCAAGATGCACTAATGCAGTGCCAGGCAAGTCTGCCAACTCCTATTACAGTAAACAATTAACTGCTTTGTCTTATCATTTAAAATATAGGTTTATTAGGTGTAGTTTAGTTATTTTGTAGGTGTCTAATTCTATCAGTGAAATGTTGACAGTAGGCTATAAACCTTTGTGCTGCAGGACTTCCATGAAATGAGTCATGGTCTTTTGCTGTGGCTAGAGAACATCGATCGCAGGAGAAATGAGATTGTCCCCATCGATCACAGTCAGGACCCTGACACTCTGCACGGACATCATAAAACTCTCTCGGTACAGCATATTTTAGTAATACTACATGCTTTTACAAAGCCCAGTATGTACTTTAGTAAATCTATAAGTAGTAGCAAATCTTTTTTTTATTATTATGTTTTTCACAGCAAATCCGTAGAGAACTGCTTGACTCTCAGCTGAAAGTGGCATCCTTGCAAGACATGTCCTTGCAGCTATTGGTTCACTCAGAGGGCAGTGAGTGCCTGGAAGCCAAGGAGAAAGTGCACGTCATTGGCAACCGGCTCAAGATACTACTAAAAGAAGTGACACGAGACATCAGAGAGCTGGAGAAAACTCTGGACATCACCAGTAGTCAACAGGTCAGTACATCAGTTAGACTAGCACATAGTAATAACAACGCTGCAGTGTTTTTAAAATCCACCCATTACTCGCAGTTACTGCACAAATGAACATGTTTTTGTTTATGATGTTGTTTTTAGCTGCTGTGTTAGTTAATTATAGATTTATCTCTTAGTAAACCACATATTTAGCTCCTATCTCAGAACTGTACTTGGGTATGAGAATTTTACAAAGGCTGATTTTCTTAATCAATTTTTTTTTTTTAGCAAGGGTTAAAGTTTATTCTAGAAATTTGTCAATACAAATTGAATTGTTGCCCCTTACATTTTGTGTCTGTCAGGATCTGTCTTCTTGGTCATCTGCTGATGAACTGGACACATCTGGTTCCTTGAGTCCTGTGTCTGGACGAAGCACTCCCAGCCGCCACCGATCGGTAACAAATCATAGTAATGTTCTGTGCGCCTATGCAAGGATGAAAGTGATAAGTCACATTAAGACAAAAGGTTTTATTTGTGTTCCTGATGTTCCCAGAACGTTGCCACTAGACACGCTTGACACCTCACTATATTTGTGCAGTGTACCACCAGATTCATATCATGCCTTCTTCCTTCACATCCAAATCCAATTCAGCCCGTATGATGTGATTCTGTTTTTACCATCATATGTTCTGCCTTGTTTAGTTTTTTCCAACACATTCCTTGTATTCATTGACCCTCTGTATTTCCATGCAGAAATGCTCAAAGAACACTGGTTCAGTAATATCAAAACCAAAATCTATATTTCTGTACAATATATGAAACATGTTTTAAATCTGAATTCTACACAAAAGTACCATGTATCTGTTTCGGGTTGTTTTAGGTTTTCTGCTATAATGTATTTTGATGAACCAGTTTCTTTGCTTTCAGAGAATTCCTATCACCCTTTCATTTGAGTTCCTGGTCTTCTTTTGGGGTTTCTTTCATCAGTAGCTTTGTCTTTATTTGCCTGGACTGAAACATTCTTTCTTTCTTTTACCCCCCTGTTCATTGCAAACAGAAACGGGGCAAAAGTAGTCTGTCACAGCCTGGACCCTCTGTGAGCAGTTCACACTACAGGTACCTGTCTCCTGGTTTCTAGAACACCTGGAAGATAATGGAACTCAATCCATGACCTGATTATAGACTTTGTCATCAGACTTGATGCCTGGCCAGTCAGACTAGTCAGCTGATCTTTTGTTGATTTAACTGCCAGTGCAGAACAGCAGTCAACAGCTCATGTCAGTAGATTCCATCATCTTCTGTGCTTCTAGACACTGCTTACGCTAGGAGCATTAGCAAATTACATGCTGGAGGACATGCACCAAAGAAATGTACTGTACTATGTAAAAAGTTTTTTTCCAGTATCATCTCAATGTTATATTTTTCTGCTTATAATCTGTGGCTGAAAAATATTACTGACTTGCTGCTGAGCATTTTTTCCCCATCATCTTTGTAGCCAGCAAGTGTCTGCAATGAACAAAGTCTTATCTTATTCTCTTCCTCTCTTTCTCGTGTCTTACATATCAATAACTAATCCACCATTTTCTTCCCTTTCCTATCTGCCATCTGTGGTTTTATTCTCTCAATTCTCCATTTATAGAGTATAGCTTGGCACGTTGGGACATTATAAGTATTACCAAATGGTAAAGTCGTTACAGTGTAGTGTATAGGCTTGGTGGCTCAAGTACGTCAAAAGCTGTTCCTGCAAAGGACCATTATGAGTACTGTATATCTGTTTATAAACAATGCAAACTGTATAAATAAAAACTTATCTTAGAGCTATCTAAGATAAAAGTAAATGAATTACAGTATATACTACCTGGCCTAAAAATAGTCGCACATTTTTATATTTTGTTGGCCAACTTTTAGCTTTCGTTATGGTGTGTGTATACAGTATGTTGTGGCATTGTTTCGACAACCTTACGGAAAGTAACAAAATTTATTTCTGTCCAGAACTGCATAAATTTTTATTTTATTATTATTATTATTTTTTTTACATTTTTGTAGAGTTAGCCCACTCCATAAAGTCTTCAACACATCCAAAAAACTTTCAATGGGGTTAAGGTCTGGATTCGGTGGTAGGCAATCTATACTGTATGTGAAAATGATTCCTCATGTTCCCAGAACCACTCTTTCAAAATTTGAGTTTGGCTCTTCTTGAAGATTCCATTGATGAGAGAACCTGATCATTCAGTACATTCAGATAGTCAGCTGATTTCATTTTATTGCTATATAACTTTACTGAGCTTTGACCTGACTAAATGCAGAAACTCCAGATCTTAACAGTGCCTCCAGAGGCTTGTCCAGTTTGCACTATGCATGATCAACGCATTGCTTCATGCTCTACCCTTCTTACCCTGACACACCAATCACTCTCGAATAGAGCAAATTGAGACTCAACAGATCATGTGACCTTTCTTTTTAACATAGCTTCAAAGCTTCAAATCTTTGTTTCCCAGCACATTGATGCCTTTTTCGTTTTAGCCTCAGTAACGTATATTTCATATGGCCACACAGATATTTAGTTCCAATCTTGAACTCTCTTCGCATTTTTAAACATTGCTATATGTATTTGACATGGTTGTTTAAGAAATAAGAAGCTGCTCATTGCATTATTTAGGACTAAAATAATAGACAGCTGAAACATATTAATTACTTCAGTAATTTTATAATCAAAGGCTCGTAAGTATTTGCTTATTTATATCCAAACAGCTACTTTTTGTTGGCCAATCAGTATACAGTATGTTTACAATCTTGATATTACGACCCTTGCTGCAATAAGATTATAACTGATTTATTTATGATCAATAGCAGGATTGTAATACTTTTAGCTTGTAGTAATAATGCTGATATTCCAAACGAAACCTGTGTGGCACTGCAGCTGCTTTTCCAGAACAACTGCTGAGCAGCAACCTTTCCTTGCATGCATTGTAATAGCTCTAATATTTACATAATGCAAAAGACAAAAATTATTTTCAAATAACATTTTTGTTGCTGCACAAGCAATTCCTTGCAATTTTCTCAGACTTGCACTGTTTTTGTCTGGCTTGAGCAGCTAAATGTTTGTCTGTAAATGAGATGATGTTATTTTGTGATATAATAAGATAGTGATGTATTTTACCTTGAGGTGCGTGATATTTTATCAGGCAGGTATATGTTAATACAGAGGAAATTCCTGATAAACACAGGGTGTAATCTAGGCATTTTATGCGATATTTCACTTGGATACTAATAGCAATAAAACAAGATATACAGTACAGTAGCAAAGAAGTAGCAAGGCTCTGCATTAGCCCAGGTTACAGTATATGCTATATGATGCATTTGAATGCATCTGCCTGATTTATTGTGTCCCGTGTGTGAGCAGGTCCCTCAGCGCCGCTGGATCCGGTTCCTCCCGTTCTGAGAAGTCACGCTCCTGGTGTAGAACTTTCCTTCAACGAGTCCTTTGGGCCTCACTGCCTGTGCAGCTACTATTGCTGCTATTGGTGGCCTTGGCCTGTCTGGTGCCTATGTATGACGAGGACTACAGTTGTTCCCAGTCTAACAACTTCGCCCACTCATTCCATCCTATGCTCAGCTACACAAACGGGCCTCCACCTATGTGAGGTTGTTGGGTTTTTTTTATGTTAGGCAGTCTTCATTTCGAAGGTCTTAAAAGATTTTACTCTGACTGGGACCACTAGATTAGCATCCAGAGCTAATTATGTTTGTGTCTTTGTATTGCTAAATAGAGCTGCTAAATTTACTCATGTCTCGTGTGGATGTTTGTAAAAAAAAGCTCTTTGCACTGAAAATGAATATGCTGTAGGACAGGTGCTTGCTGGTGGGACAGACAGTTCTTCCAAACTTCAAAAGTATTTTGACTGGATAGAATGGATTTTAAATAGAAATACTATTGATGGGATATATTATAATCTACTAAAGCCTATTATTTTGGTTTGGTTTGTTAATTATGGAAAGTATTGACATATGATTTAATGCAAAGAATATAACTGAATTCCTTATAACAAATGAGTTGTAAACCAACTTTAAAGAGCTATATATGGGAACTATTTTTATATGTATTTTTGGCATGTTGTAATCTTTTTGCTTTTAAAATTGTTTGTTTTATTGGATTTGTCATTGTTTAAGACTGATTAATTATAACTAACTTACTATAATAATCAAGTTGTCATTAATATAGAGTATTCTGTGGAAAATAACTAATAATATATTGCTCTATGTACAGTTTGCTCAGACCTAAGAAGAGTTTGTGTTAAAAATACAGGCATAATCTGGATTAATGTGTGGACGTTTTTAAAAATAATCCAACAATATAAACCAAAAAATAAATTATATTAAGAGTTTCCTTGTTACATGTGCCCAGATTACAACACTCAATTTTTTTTTTACTTATAAAACTAGGAAGTTCTTTGTGTCATATCCAAATCTCACAAAAGAAGAATAATCTTTTATTAAAACAATCTGAATCACCATTACATTATGCTAATTTATTCAATGACAATCTGCACCACATTTAACCTGATTAAGTACAAGTGCTCTTAAATCATAATTACTGTAGTGTTTGGTAAATAACATATACGACTGCTGCATTTCTGCTCACGTTGTAGTTGTAGGGGGCAGTGGAGGTTGCATTGGTGCTTCAGGCCCTGGAGAGCTTGCTATAGTGGTGGAGCATACAGGAGCATCTGGGATCAGTGCCATGTGGTGCGGAACACATGGCACTACACACTGATTGCCCAGGGGAAAGTGATGACATGAATGAATAAGAACCTCCAGCCTCTTGATAACCTCACAACTGGGCATAGAGACTGTCATGTTCATCCCTAACATATGAGCGATGACGCTACAGAAATCCAGCAGCTGTAATGAAAAATAAGGCAAGCAATGTTACTTAATAATGAGAGATGGGATACACCTGAGTTTAGCCAGCAGACTCATTCTGACTAATAGTTACTATTCAGTACCTTCTTCTCTCTCTGGGTGAGTTCTGCCATGGCACTGGCCTGGCTGTGGAGCAGTCTTTGTGCTTGCTGTAGTTCATCCCTGGCTCTCTGCTCCTGATTCTGAAGCTCTATCTTCGCTGTTGCAAGTCTCGTATCCACTTTCTCCTTGTTCTTCTCCAGTTTTTCCAGACTCTTGGTCTGATCTTCAATGGTTCTGTCCTGTTCCATCACTCTGATCTTATTGCATCAAACAAAGCAATGCCTAAGGTATTGAAAGATCAACCCAACCCATTTTCCCTCTTATTATGACTTGCTCAATTCCTAGCCACCAGTCAGAGCTGCCATACCACACCTACCACATTCGAAATGTGAAGCCAGCCAGGTGCTATTTACTGTCTTCTGCAAATATGAGTACGTATATGCCCATGATTGTATAGTGTTACCATGGTTGACAGGGGAGAATGTTTGACACACCTCCCACTCAGAAAGCATGGCCAATTTTGTTCTCTTGGACTTCTGACCATAGATGGCTCTGGCATTGTGGGATTGGAACTTACCATCTTTAGATGATATGGCAAATGCTGCTGCAGCACTAGAGAACTATACTATACAATGTTTTTATGTTTGTAGAACTTAGGATTACATATATTTGGCAAAGTATAATTATTAGTGAAATATTATTTTGCCTTAAATGTAGCACAGCAGTATGCCATTACTATATACACATATATAGTATATAGTATACTATTTATACAATATATAGTATTTATTTATAGTACTTTATCTCCATTTAAAAAGTGTTAAGGCACTCTTCCCCTTGTTGGCATGTGAGCCAGAACTGTCTTCCCCTCTACCTTGAGCTCATTGGTGTGAGAGAGCTGGGCCTTCAGGTCAGTTGTTGACAGCTGCATGGTTTTAAGCTCAGACTGAAGCCGCTCCACCTTCTTCTGCAGCTTTCTGCTGGTCAGTAAAGCATCTTCTCTCTCCACAGCAAGTGCTGAACGACTCCTCTTCTCTTCATCCAGCTGGGCCACCTTCTTCCGTAGCAGATCCATATGCAGGTCATTATTTTCTAAGCGCTGCTTCTGCTCCTTTAACTGTATCAAAAACAGAAATTACAACCTAATAATAAGTGCTATGTCAAATTAGACTGTTTCTCTCATGGCTCTATGAAACGAATGTACTGTACTGTATACAAATATAGTATTATGGTACAGTATAGTACACTACACTGCCCTGGCCAAGTTGCACACTATTATTTCTACAGCTTTTTGCATCGATCATGGCTGTGCCATCATTTCCATAAGCGTACACAATGTTACAACATTTATTTCTCATTAATTTCTCTCCAAAATCTGGAATTTCTTTTGGGATCAATAAATTATCTATCTTTCTGTTGATGATGGGAGAGTCAGAATGCTGAATAAAAACGTTTCCATCACATTCCACCGATTCTCAATGGATTTCTCTAAGCATTTTAGGATCCCGTCAGGCTCATTCATGATGTTTCTCCTGACCACATTTTCTCCTTGAAAATGATGTTTCGCAATGTTTTACAGTTCATAATTAAATCCAGGGAGTGACTTTTTTTGGACAGTATACAGTATAGTATACAGTATAATACTGTATGTGCACCTTTTTCTGAAGACTGTAAACCAGTGTCTTATATTCCAATAAAGCTGTTCCCTCCTGTCTGGTCAGTTGTTCTGCACGTGTCAGGATGGCCTGGAGTCGCATGTCAAAGCCCAGATCTGTGGTTAGTTGCTCAATTTTCATTTTCTCTGAAAGATGCTCCAGAAATTGCAAGTACTGCATGAAAAAATAGAAAACAAAAGTTCAACGAGGAACTATTAAATGTCACTTCTGCACCTTTATTTAAATATAAAGACAAAAAAATACAACTACTGAATTAGAAAGATTCAGAGCGATGGAGTATATCTCCAGAGTATTTTTTTATATGAACTCACTTCTTGTTTTTCATGACACTGAAAATCTTTGCTCATCAGTGCAGTCAACAGTTCTGACTCCAGCATTTGTATGTTGTTCTGAAGCTGCTGCTCCCTCTGCTCTGCTGCTCTGTGCAGTTCTGACTGCCTGCCAAGTTCCTGTATCACTGCAGCCAGTCTCGCCTCCATCTCAGTTATAGACTGTATCAGCAAACAGAATTAGCATGTCAATAGAACTGTTAACTAATTTCATGTAAAAATAAACTAAAGCCACACCACTAAAGGTGTAAACATAAACCATTTTTTGTCCGATGTGTGACCATTACCTCAATGCTGCTCTTCTCTTTTCTGCAGACTTCTCTGAGTCTCTCCAGAACATGTTCTTCTTTAAGCAGAGACATTACAGGCTCATTTCCAAGCTGAACTTGTACTTCTTTGAAAAAGGACTCCATGCGACTGTGTAATGCCTTTGCTTCATTTTGGCTCCTGATGAGTTTTTGCTCTAACTCCTGAGAGCGCTTCTCGTAAGAGCTACACTCCTCCCTAGCAGTAACCAGGGCCATTTCATTTTCCTGCAGCTTGTTCCTCAGGCTCATATTGTCTACTTCCAAGACTTGTTTCTTTAGCAGTATGCAATCAAGTTCCTGAGAGACACGATGCACTTTGTAGAAAAATGACATGGATCGGCTACTTATTTCTATAAACTGTCAAATAAATGGGCAGGGACATACCTGTCTAACAGTGTTCAGGTCACTTGCTCGGATAGCTGAAACTTTCTGTTCATGTTCTACATCAGTCACTAATCTTCTCACTGTTTCTCTGCCGGCTTTACTTTCCACCTCATGGGATTTCATACTCTGCTCTAGGGCACATATATGAGACTTTTGCCTGTCTCTCTCCTTGCAGCACAGGTCCACCTAAAGAAATAAACAAATTTCAGTAAAATGGTGAGTTAAAAAAATTATGTAGAAAGTGCAGAGCTCATCTTTAACTTACTAAAGAGATAATTGTCTCCATTGGTTTATTATTCACAGATAAATCAACTGAAAATTTGCTGGCTAGTCTGGATAAAAAATCCTCATATGTCCTCTGCAGATCAGTTGCATCTTGCTTTGTCTTGTTCCATTCTTTAAGATACTCCCTAGAAAGGAAACATTAAAACTTAAACCTTCCTTCCTGTATAGTTATATCAATTTATCTAAAGTGTATAAATAACCAAACTCACTTGGAATGATTTTCCAATTGCAATGCTCTTTCTTTCAAATCTTCATTTTCCTTGGTAAGTGTTTGCAATTTCATATCCATGATGGTTTTAGAGGAAGAGATCGAGATCATATCTTGTTCTGTGTTGTGAATGCGTTCCCTGAGGGAACTGATGAGAGATGCCTGTCTGGCCTCTGTCTCCATGTGCCTGTCATTTTCCTCTCTCAGGTCTTTCATAGTAGACTCCTGAGTGGAAAGCTTGGCCTGACAATCCATCAGCTGAGAAGTGAAAGCATAAGGTTTGCCTGGAGGATATGTGCAAAATCAAAAGACAAATCTTTAAGATATCATACCCGTGAGTGAAGACTTTGACATTTGGCCTGGAGGGCTGCGAGTTCCTCTCGGGCAGACTCTGTGGCCTGTTGGTAGTGATGCAGGTGCTGTTGCATTACAGAATCTTCCATTGTAACAATAAACTGTGTAAACCTGTTAATGTTATGAGCACAGATTAACTTAGATTTCTAAAATTTCTGTGACCTTATTTTAAGGATTCGTTCAGGTGGACATCATTATACAGGTAGAAGTAGAGCGACTCCTGCAACTCAGGAGACACCACATATGGGTCATGACACCAATGTTGAGCACCAAAGGAATAACTTTACATTAAACTTTAAAAACTTTTAGAACACCCTTTTTAACTGCTTTGTTAGCTTTTTTTTTTTTTTTTTGCTGTGGGAGCCCAATAGCATGACACTTACTACACAGCTGTTATTCAAGGATGGAACCATAAAGAAAAAGAAGGACGATTCTGCCTGAATGAATTTCTCCCAATAAGGCAAATACTGTAATAAACTGCTAGAACATAGAGGAACATATTCTTTAGCATCGATACCTAAAGGAGGCTTCACTACTGGAGGTTAACAATTTAAATATAGATATGGAAAATTGGCTGAATTGTGAAATATGTCGTAGCTCAAGTTTCCTTTGTATTTATTGTCAACAATAATATTTTTTATCCTTACCAATTTAGAGTCTTTAATCTGTGCGCGTTCTTCTCCTGAGCGAAGCGCTATTCTGTTTCGTTTTATGTTGCTAAGCGACGCTGGACATTGGAGACCATGTGGGGGCGCTGCAGCTTTTCACGACACAATAATGTAGAATAACATCAACACAGACGGTAATTAGAATCTTTAATTACATTATTTAAATTTGTACGATATGAATAATTAACATGAATTGATAAATTAGGGTGGGTTGAACCAGTACGCTAAATTACCTCAAACATTTCTAAAATAAATAAATAAATAAAAACTTTTCTTAGGTTTTAAATAGGTTTTATTTGTAAAATATATATGTAAAAACCTTGTGCTGGTATTTGTTGAATATTTATAAAGTGGGTTAAAAACATGCAA